>WURT03600584.1:0-20508 GCA_009936505.3 Holothuria glaberrima
GAAAAGAATTGACAGGACATTTCTTCTGCAACATTTTCAAAACATGCTGTATACCCTGTCTACACTGTGCAACAAACAGAAAACAAGCATGATTTGAATTTGTTGCCAGTGGATGTTTTGGAAATGTTTTTGGAATGTTTTGTAAATGTTGTGTTTGGATAGAATATCCCTATTGGCAGACATCGATGACATGTGCGGACATACGATACTAGACTTGACTCTGATTAATCTGTACGGATTATGCTCCCCTTCCAATTAACTTTATCATTCTGTGGAAAACTTTTATTTTGTTGTTTGCTAAAAGGATGAATCGGGCCGCGTTTTCTCTGACCCCTGGCGGGGGTTGATGAGCTTAGAGGTGTTATATTGATTTGGGGAAGCAAGGACTTGATCCAAATCCGATAAGCGTAATAACAACACTAAGCAGTACAGACCTACTTTAGACTGTCAGAGCAGGAAAGAACTTCATCCCTCAGGTAAAATATGCGATTGAACCCAACAAGCACATCTAGGATACGGTTTCGAAAACGAGCTTGTAAAGCAGGATACAAACAGAGATGATATTGTTTTGAAACTAGAAATTGACAAGCTTTTTACTTCCGTGTGTACTAGTTTCACTTATTCGATAGAACCTCCTAGATAGTTCATGGTTAAACATATTGGCAACTGTGCGCATGTTTGAAATTCGCCGGGAGATTCCCCTGCCGTTGTCAGATAATCTGATCCTTTTCCCTGGATAGGGAGAAAAATTAGTCATGGGGCCGCCCTTTTGTCTATCCACAATTAAGTTCACCCGTTCTTTATGAACCTTGTCAGTGGCTAATGGGATTTTGCAAACCCCTTGTAAAAGTTCTTTGTCTAATGTATTGGATTTAACTGTATATTTGGTAGGTGCTTTGCCATACCAACAACAACAACAACAGCAAAAAAAAACAAAAACAAAAAAAGAAAAAAAAAACAAAACAAAACAAAACAAAACAAAACAAAAAACACGTTCTCATCACTGGTTCACCACGTTTTTTAAGAAAAAGTTTTTGAGAAGTTTTGGAGTAGTTTTCGTTCCTGTGAAGTCTTGTCTTCATTAGGCTGGCAAGCCTACAAAATGTGTTGCAAAAGTTTTACCTCATGGGGGCTGGTTCCCCACCCCCAGGGAGAATCCCTCTCTGGTGTGTATGAAAGAGTAACACACGTTTGTTACGACAGACGGCAGGAGAAAGTTATTGTTTTGAGGAAGCCGTCGCAACAAGTGTAATTCTCAAGTATCACTTCGCTGTTTTATGATCACCATTGTTTAGCTACAGAAAATCGTTGCTTAAGCTTTATGGGTCTGTAATAGTCGTAATTGGTGTACTTAATCTTTTACATCACTTACTTTCATTGTATGTAATGAGGAACTGCAAATCGTGTACATCAACATCGATTCTTGGCTTTGGTTAAGTCTCCGTCAGTGTATCAATGATGTTCCCACGTATTACCAAAGAACGCATGAAACGTAACTAGACACCAACACACGCTTTTATATGAGTTGTGGTGATTCCACGTAACAGAACACACTATATCTTTCCCGTAATAAGCAGCTTAGCCAAGAAATGGGAGGTGCAATGCAGTGGTTATAGTGGCCAGTATGGGGGAGGATTCTACAGCCTTGGACAGGGGAAACGATGTCCACCTCAACTTTGAGAAATTTTTGAAAGGCCCTACATGCAGTATGGTGCTACTTCTGTTATTTTTGGAAGTATAATTTCTGGTCAAGAATATAAATAATATATAAATATATATAAAATATAATATATATAAAATATATATAAAATATCTTAAGTTTGACCTAAAATGTTGCCATGAAAGAGGTTTCCTAAAGACTAACCGATTATCATAATGGGATGACTATTTGGTCCCTCGTAATATTTTTGCTGAAGAGATAGAAAAGTATATCCTTAAAATAATTTTAATATGATTAATCTTCTTTCCAATCCAATCCAAAATTTTAATGGCCGCACTTGAATCCTTCTGAGTAAGCTTCCGTTTGTTTCCACTTGGCTTTCCTGTGTATACGTAGTAGTTATGGATAAACATCAAATTCGAATATTTTCTTTTTCAATGGGCCTGTTCATCACGCTCAGTATTCTCTTCACCTGACAATTGCATCTTCGATCTTCTTATTTTTTCTTTGCTAAATCAATTTTTATGAAGTTGTGTAAGGCCTTTAATTTGAATATTGTATGGATGATAAGTATTTAAGCAGATCGTGGGTCACGTTGTCCTTTATTCAAGGTATTATATCTGATTTATTGCATCTTGTAAGGCCATCGGCATATGGAACTGTCATTAATTAAGGCATGAGATCGTGGCATGTATCCCTTACGCATAGGCGGACGAAGTAGAGGAGGGTGCGACTTCCTACCATGAGTTAGAGCAAAACTTTATTCTAGGGCAGACTTTTGGAAACAATTATCCAGACTTGCTTTTAGTTTGCCTGCTGCTGTTTCAAAATATCTGCAATTTTTTGGATTTTCATCATCAGGAAGACTCGTTCCTAATGTACTCTTTTGCAATATAGATTTCATTTTAATTCAAATAGGTAGGTGTTCAAAGTTTGAAGGCGTTATTGGCGTTCGAAGGTGCTTGGTGGTTTTGGAATGCCACCAGGACGAAATTTCCTCCGTACGCATTGTGTGATCGTGCAGCTGTAAAAACCTGATAAAATGTCCTTAAGTAGAAATATATCTGCTATGAAAGCTGCGTTGTACTTTTTATGAAGAGAAATGCTCCCAAACCGGGGAAGAGACAATTATCTAAAAGTACTACAGTACTTTGAAGCTAAATTTTGCATTCATCCGAGACTAAACAGCAATCATTACAGACAATAATAGCACCGTTAAAGCTTATATTGCCTTTTTCCTTTGCAGAGAACATTCCAAAGTGCATTACTCAAAGAAACTAAATTGCTTTATGTAAGTACTTTTATTACATTCAAATAGCCTTGTTTTACAGTTGAGATGGGCTGTACTGCAACTTATATTTGTATGTACTCACAAGTATTTTTCGAAATGATGATTTACTGGCACTTGTGTAAGGTAATTAACGAAACAGCACTATTCATTCTTCTATCTTCGAGGAGAAACGTTTCTTAAGCACGTTCACTTCTTTCGTTCAAATATAAGAATCGTGTGTGCAATTCTTTTACTATAATGTGACTACTCATGCTTCTACTACTTTAAAATGTAACATGTAAGTTCACCAGTAACAGCAGCAATACCTTCAACAATCACCACGTCAATACCACCATAACGATCATTATCACCACGACCCCATCACCGTAATCATAATGATCGTCACCACAATCATGATCACTATCATCATTATCATAATAATCATTACCACAATCATGTCCACTCTCACCATTATCACTATCATCATTACCATTAATATAACCACCACTGCAACCTCTACCGTTACCTTTACAGTAACCATAACTACTAACTTAAGCAATTATAATCGTTGTTACATCGTTGTTACATGTTTCATTTTTATCAACATCATCACCATTACCATAACAATCACCAGCATTATCATTACTATAACCAATACAATAACATTCGATACCATTACAAAAACCATCACCTCCATTACTATTCCAGATAATTTACCACCACTACCAGTACCATCATTACCATCACATCACCACCATTGCCATTATCATCACCACCATCACTATAACCACCATCATCACCATTACCATTAGATATTATAAGGATCACAACCGTTACATCACCATCACCACCACCACCATTAATATCTCATTATTACCATTACCATCACGTCCACCTCTACAATACATACGTACTAAACTTTTATATAGCGCAAATTCCATATGATCAATGCGCTTAAGAAAACAAAAATAATACCAACAAAATAACAGTCAATTAAGTAGGTAATTCTTACGTTGCTTTTTGAACAGTGCAACAGATTTCGAGTTCCGTATGTGAGAGTTCCATAACATAGGACCTGCAATGGAAAAGGCACCCTCACCTACTCGCTTCTTGGAACGGGGTATGAAGAGTAGGGTCTTATCCATTGCAGACCTGGTAACAGGACCATATAAAGGTGAGGTTTTCCTTTGAAGCATATTAAAGAGATAAGCTGGAGCCAAATTATTTAAACATTTGTAAACATATAAACAAAATTTAAAATGGATTCTTTCGCGAATAGGTAATTAGTGAACGACACGTAGAAGAACCATCACAACCATGACCATTAGATATCGTTACGATGACCACCACTAACATTCATCACTACTATTTCTATTACCATCATCACTATTACCATCACCACGATTACCATAGTAGACACGACTTTTATCATTTCCGTCACCACTATTTCCATTACCATCATCACTATTACCATTACCATCACCACCATTACCATAGTAATCACGACTATTACCATTACCGTCACCACTGTTTGTATGATTACCATCACCACTATTACCATTACCGCCATTACCATGACCATCACAACCATCACCACTACCATTGCCATAACCCAAGCTGTATGTGACTTTCCATATTCCTTGCAACGTTTTCATTTTTCCGCGAGTGCTGAGGTTGTACTCTTTCCCCCTCATTTCAACAGTCTAGACAAAAATAATTTGTCCATGTACCCGTGACTAAAGAAACTTTAGGAAGAATTTGAAAGACTAGTGAGGGTAGAGACATCAAACGTGAAAGTAAAAGCTTATCCATACCATGCTTAAATTTAAAAAAAACATAACTAAATGTCAATCCAAATTTGAAGATTTTCTCATATGGCAAAAAGTTACCACTATATTTATGTTTTACCGTAATGAGGAATAATTTACAAGACTGCAATAGGAGGCCATGATCGGCCGATAGAAAAAACAGGTATGTAGAAGAATTGGAAATTTAGAAATAAATCGGATTACTTTCACCTGGCAGAGATGAAGATGATGAAGACTGGGGAAATATACAAAAATAAAAACAAGGAGATTTTTTTTCATCATATCTAATGTAAATTATATACTTTTAAGGGGTAGTTTGAGATTCAAATGACCATCATAAATCACTTCAAAAATAACTCGACGAAATGTTTTTGAAAGTACAACTGATGTTGAATAAAATATTTGTCGCCCTGACCGTTAATACTCCTGCTTGTTTAAACTAAGGAGGCACCAAAGAATCATTCTCCCTCCTGTTTTGGCTATGTACTTAACCCTTGTTTATGTTTTTTGTGAGGGGACTGTCGCTATAGAGGATTATCATGTGACATTAAACAGTTGATGATGCCTTTTTTGCCGGACACTGCATTGAGGCAATTTCCGAGGCGTTCATTCGCGAACTGGCGTTAACGATGTAATCAAACCCCGCCTGATTACGCTGATGTGAATACACACGCAGTATTTGTTTTCAATCAGATTTTTCGATGTTATCGTATTGTGACGTCACAGGCCGTACCCACACATAATAGGATTGTAGTAGCTTTAGATACTTTCGTGACACCCGTTGCGCTTGAAGGGCGACTTAAACGCCTCTATCGCTGGTTTTAGGTTGTGGAATCTAGATTTACTTCGATTCATTTAAATATTATTACTCTTTTATCATAATAAGTTGATGAAAAACTGTTTGTAACAAATTCTTTTTCGAGGACATGAAGTATTGTCAGCTCTCTGACTTGAAATTTTTTAGGGTGGTTGAATATGTATGTATGCATGTATGTATGTAGAGAGAAAGACATATGAGACACCAGTCATGGCTTTTTGACTGAGAGTCGAGGGGACTTTGGAAAAAGGAATTACATATGAGGCACAAATCGTGATTGACAGCTAAGGAATACTAATTAAACGAAATTTATTATCGAAATCTTCCGTCCCCCGGGGCCTTCTTCAGCAACAACTAGACTGACAAACAGGTGTAGATACGGAGTGACGATCGAATGTACAGAAGCAGCAATAAAAGACTTAAAACCTAAAAATAATTTAAAGAAAGGCTGCAACCAGAGTAGCACTAAAAGTATGCAAAAGGCGTACATAAAACAACAGTTAAAATATGTTAAGAAATCAAAGGAGAAAGAGAGATAAATGGCTGCAAGCAAAATGTAAATCGCAGTGTGATAAAACTGTACAGAGAGTTGTTAAAGTGGCATGAAAAGGTGGTATAAGGAAAACTTCGTGAAACATCAAAGGGATTAACGGCGTGGATTGACCCGAGGCAAAAGGTCAGTCTGGTCATGCAAACCTGACACTGAGTAAGAAGTTCTAACTCTTTGTTGACGAATTACATAAAGGAATTAATTCTTAAAATGCATCGAACTGATGAAAATTTGATGTTTTAGTCCCAACGTTTTATTCTGCATTCTTTTAGAGCGTACATTTTGTCTACACTTTCTGTTATGATGTTTTCCTGCACTTGAGTTATGTAGTCTTTGCATTAAAACGTGAAAGGTCGTTCAACATGCTCTTTGTCTTTTCGAAATTTTGCTTTTCTGATCCTTCTCTCGTTTTTTGATAAAGCCTACTTCAAGGAATAATTTATTACACCTTGAGCTCTGTATCATGGCTCGTGCGTCTGATAAATCTCAGTAATTTATGCTTTTACTTTCTTTAATTTCAGAGTAAATAAGCATAATTCCATTTCCGTGCAAATATTTGTTTGGCTTATTTCCATAGCAACACTGACGGTGACGGCAATTTGCTTTGTTGCTTATCTTTTTCAATAGAGGGTTGAGATTAATTTCAAACAACAATATTTGTCTGCACTTACCTTTGCGTTTTGCTATTAGTTTCGAAGTCAAATGTTTACGAGGGCTATCTCGGCCTTTTGAATTGAAGGGATTGTCCCGTTGAGGTGTAAACAACAACTGTTTACAGGGAAGCAGTCTTCATTTCTGATGCTCACCCCTAGGTGTGAAGTCATGCGTAGTGAGGGATGAAACAGGAGTTGTTACTTCAACAAGTATTTGCTTTTTTTGTAAGGTTTTAAAAAAATCTAGAGAATCATATTTTGACGTGAATATTCAGTTGGAAAAAGAGGAGGGGTTGAGGAACGCTTCCCGAGGGGTTTTCTTTGTACATAAAGTAGAAGATTGGAGGATGTGTGTGGATCCTTTCTTGCAAGGATCGTTAACTAGGGCGTCGTCAGAGAAAATTGTTTGGGGTTCAGGACAAGTTTGTTAATTATGATCTTTAGGCCGTGCGAATCAATTTTGGATATGGTCACATTGACGGTCTTTGCAAAATACAAAGGACATGGTACCCTAGCACAGGGGAGGATTTTGGAGACGAGATGTCAACGAGAAAAGGCCCCTCCTCCTTTGATGATTGGGAGCAACATTGTGAAAGCCTCGGTGATCTTAAAAAAAAAAAAAAAAAACGAAAAGCTTCTCGATGTTTTCAGATAAGACAGCTGGTCCCCCTCATGTCTTAATTAGTCACTTTTGGAACAAGCATTAGGCGCAGAGTCCATTTGTTTGTAAAATAGGAGGAAAACGGGGTCATAAATATTATGCTTTATTTTTGAAAGTATTAAGTGGTAATGAAATATTATGGTAAGCATTAAACATATAACCTGTGCAATAGGCCTTAATTATGCCACGGTTGTTTTTAATATGTAAGTTAACAGCTGTGTGGGCTTTTTCGAGCAATAAAGTTAATGCAGTCATAACCATTGTTTAGCCGTTTCGTTGTTCTTATATCAAGAATGTGGAGAGAATATTGAGTCTTAGTCCATTATTATGTGACAGGTACTGAACAGAAAGTAAAAACATTATTACTTCTCATCTTTTAGTAAAGATGCGACTGACGCTTCTTGAAACACTCCGTCACTAAATTTAGCTCATGTTTTACATGGCTTGCCGCGAACCTTAATCGCAGAGAACTGCGTGCACCGATCAAAACACACAAACATAGACTAACAGGTATACGAGGATGAAATTGAAGGACTGGCTCTATTCAGATGGCCTAAACATTGTTTAAACAATCGATGACTATACAAAAATTCGCAACTAGCCCAATTTGTCACTTATAAGCCTGCCGCACACAGCAAAAAGAACCTCAGCAAAAAGCCTTGCGTGGTACTTGACTCAGCTAGTTTCCAACATATGGGGACGAGTTGATATGATATGTTGTCTTTCGTGACCATGATTGTTTCAGATATCCAACGTTATTGTAGTTTTAACTAGAGGACACTCGTTTCTTTTATCAGCGAGTTAGGCCTTCACGCAGGAAATGAGCAAATTCTGCCATTACATGTGTGACAGGCTGAAGTACGAGAACAAAAAGCTGAACCAAGTGGCAACAGAGGCACTTTGCTGAACTAATCCCTTCCCCCCCCCCCCATTTTGAGGAGGGCTTGTATGCGGAATGTTAAAAAATAACGTGAGCCAAGTACTATAGGTCCAACCATGGAGCTCTATGGTCCAACGCACACTGTCAGAAAAGTGTAAACACATTAAACACGTTGCATAATTTTTCAAAACTTTTGAAAAATGTAGGCCGGACAGATCACATTCTGACACAACGTGTTTTTTTGTACAGGGATATAAAAAAGAAAGAAAGACATAAAAGGGTAATCAGAAAAGTAGAAAAATGAAATCGTTAATTATTGTGCAGTTTACTTTCTACATAAATAAACTCGAGCATTTTGTACGTTAATTAAGGAAATTCTCTACGACGATGGAGGACACGGTCTGAAAAGTTTCATTTTTCAAAGCTTTTACCTGTAGTTTTGTAAATAACGACTTTTGATGTACTTTGTGTGTGATTGAAAGTAAAAATCCTATTAGTTGGCTGCATTGAGCAGAAATGTGTATGTACATGATAACAGTAGAGACCGATGCTTAATCACGTAAACAGATACAGCTGTTACAGCGAGTTACAACCCACATATCAGACGAAAGGTAACTACACGAAGCTAGTTGTTTTTTCATATCAACATATTGGTTACGTTGCAGTCTAAGTACTTGTGCGTTTAGTTCCTAGTCTTCAGATTTCTTATTCTATAAGCTTACAAATGATACACAGCCAGATAAACAGTGGAGCATGATAGGTTTAGCCCTGCTCCAAGGGCCGTTATATACAGTGGGGTAGCTAGTGTTTTCCGTGTGGGGGATGGAGGGGTGCTGGATCTCCATGGGGGGGGGGGGCTGGTGTATGTTCTTCTGATGGCTCGCAGAGATTTTCATCATATCTCGGATCAGCAGTGGGGGAGTGGTTGCTAGGGGGACTCTGAGAATTCGTGGGAGGGGTGAAGGTACTGATGAAAGGTATTTGGGCTCTCGTAAAATATGGATGTCTTTCGCCACCCCTCGAAAGTTCGACATCAAGGAGAATCTATGATCACAGCAATTTCACAAACTGGAAAGAGAATGATGTCTTCTTGTGTCTTTATTAGACTTGGTCTTCATATTTATAACTTTTAGGGGAAATTTATACCAACACACAAGGGAAGGGTTGTATGCTCACTCTGTCTTTAACTTTAATAGCCTCCCGAAGTTTTATTAATTTAAGCCCAATAAATTATATAATGGCTGGGGGTTTCTCCATTACGTTTGTTCGGTTCACTCTCGAGGTTCCCTAGGTTTTTCTCTGGTTAATCCCGCTTTTCTCAAGTTCGGTTTGACACGGCTTGACCCAAATATTGCTTGTACCAGCCGATTAAATTGGTGACGCGTCGAACTGGAGCGAGGCGGAGTGGGCCACTCAGTTAACTAGTCGACTTGAAGGGCATAAGCAGTCGCCCAAATTTATTTTGAAACAACACCATTAATCTCACAAATTTCTTAAAATTCCTTTTCCAAGTACCTTTTATGATATTTCAGGACTTAAATATTGCATATGCAAGGTAAATCAAGCAGGTAATACTCGTAAATTGCATAAGTTAGTGAGAAAAAACTTGTCACATGATTCATGAGCCATTCATGAAATATGGTAGACTACTACATTAATGAAAACTGGGGTGACTGTATTTTCCCTTTCACTTGCTTTATCATGACTGAAGTAGATCTGTCAAAATTCATTTAAATGAATGCTGTCTCTCATTTTTTCAGTAAAAATTTCTCGTTTGACATTTTTGGTTGATTTGCCAGTTCTATTAAACTACCTTGTCTCCTGGACATCTTCCATCCATAGACTTGTGCGTTGTTTTAGACCAAATCTGCAAGTGAAAATACCTTGTCTGCATTACTTTTTATGGCAACTTGGAAAATAACACAAAATGAGGCATTTATTCCCCGAACATCTCACAATGAGCAACTTTAAGGCATTTCAGAGCTGGTTAAAATCCGCCCCTTGGCCCTATTAGATGCCGACAATAATCTGTTTTGTGTGTTGTTCTCTATGATTCAATAGACTTAAGAGGCGTAAGGAACTAAGTACAGGTAAGACACGTTGTCTGCTTCATCTGGGAGAGCAGATCGGAAAATTTGTCCCTCGCCTTAACATTGCAAGTCGCATAAGCTGTAAATTAATTTGAGGGCTTTTGAAGCTATTTACAACATACTTGTCTATTTCGCGATAACTTACTCAATATGGGTGTGCCTTTTTAATCATGCGAGCGAATGTAAATAGTAGTCAAAAACCGACAGCAAAAGTTTAGGCTTATACGTCTTTTTGCTCTTTTGAATAAATCATAAGCATTGGTGTATTGCCGGCATCATTAGGTATCTTGGCAACGAGCAGTCGTTTGAATGTCAGAACAATGTTTCGTACGTGACTGTCAGCAACACATTAAACTATTGTTTGAAATAATTCTTTTTGTTGGGGTCGCTGTAAGTATTAATGAGGTTACCTAGATATTAGACAAAGGAATTCAATGCCCTTTGTTCAAAAGTCCCCCATTACTAAGAATTAAGTCTCCACTCTGAGGTCAATCTAATTGGATTAGTATAAATTACAGTTTTCTATGGATCTCCATCTAATATCAAGTCCCTGCATATATAAAGTTAAACAGCAAAAGCTACTCCTTTCAATGCTTTTACTGGATTACCCTTACCCATACTTTCTTGCTTAAGATATATAACTTTAAAATGCTTTGTATTTTGCTTCGTTTGACAAGTCACTAGACCAATTTATCAAATCAATTTCCTTCCTTTAGTATGAAATGATAACATAAAATACAGAACGTGATAGTAGACCATTTTCGCTCATATCCTAATCCACTAATTGTTATGTAGTACTCAGCTCTTTGTAATCATGAGGGTCAGAAGTTCGTTGTATAATATTTGTAGTTTATTGTTTCTTTTTAATACCTAGATTTATTGTCAAATATAAACACGAAAGTGACCTTCTTAATTTAATCGCAAACAAAGTAACAGGTCTTTCTGATTACAACTTTTGTGTATTATATTTGTCGTTTACATTTCTATAGAGTGTGATGCATTTTGACACCGAGAGCAATCTCTTTGTTAAATAAATATTTAGAAAATACCACAAAAGAAGGAACTCTCAGGGTCAGTGGATCAATAAACTAGAGTAGAAAACGTATGAACAATGTTCAAAAACTGTGCTATACTGACCTGTACAATCTTAATTTTCCAAAGCTGCGACAAATCTGAAGCTGTGTATACAGTATATAGGTAAAAGCACCTTGCGATGTAAATTCTACTGTAATATCGAAGACCAGTGCGGATCCCAGCGTGTCACCTCTACAATGTTATTTGCAAATACCATCTCTGGGAACATAATTTCCATATATTCTATTCAGTCAATATTCAGTAGCAGCAGTGATCCAGACATAAATGATGTACAGCTGGTACTACGTGACCTTACCAACTTCGTAATGTACTGCTGTAAAGGTCCATCTCTTGCAGCTCCACAAGTTTAGGCAGAATAAGTAAGCAGCTTCTAGTGGTAGCTCCTTGTTCATATCCTTGTCAATTCTACCCATGTCATTTCTGAAAAAGTTTTGTTATACTCTCATACTCATTTTATAGAATATAGACTATAGAATATACTACTTAACACAGTGAAACTATAATTTTATTACTACGTAAACTAAAAACTCAGTTTTTATTAACAAAAACTGATGACGTAATTAAAGTGCAATTCACTTTCATTTGATAAAGAGATTTTTCAAACATTAAATATCCTCAAAGTTGCATGGATTTTAAAACACAAGATACAACTCTTGTAACTGATACACTGAAGCGCACATAAATTCGTATTTAACTTTACTAAAATAGAATACGTAACCAGCAGTTGTTAGTACTTTTCGGCATTCCTATTTGTTGTTTCATGTTTTCAAACATTTCTGAAATAATTAATTCGGTCGATAAATGTATTTTGGAATATTGTTTTTTTCACACGATCCAATGCCTATGGGCAAGATCTTTCGAATATGTTAAATACTTTTATAAGAAGCGGGTAAGCTAAATGACATCACACATTTTCTTATCGGTAATCAAACAAGAAATGTGGCAAGGTCTGTATGATGCACAGTTAAAGGGAGATGGCTTATTTTATAATGAAATCTCTTCTATTGAACATTTATGGTCGTCGAGCAATGCAGACAGCTTGAAGTAACTTAGAGATTGAGAACCGATACGTCGGGAAACTATCTAGTTTAATTTCTAGAAAAGAGGAAAAAAGGAAAAAGAGAAAAACTCAATTTAAGCGCAAGAATGTCACTGAAACAAACAAACAAAAAAAAAGTCAGCAAATCCCATTGGGAAGTCAATTGTTCATATGTTGCACAAGCGGTTCACATAGAAATTACCAAGACATTAACGTAATGCTTTTATCAGAGTTACTAATTTTAGTCATTTTTGTTTCTAGCTAAAGTAAGGTTAAGTGACTCTTTGTTAAATTATTTTACACAAATCGCTCTTATTCATCGCGGCGACGCGGATTCTCCTACTTGTTCTCTGGACATCTGAATAAACTGCTTTAAGTATGAAGTGAACGTCCCTTCCTGGCGCCAAGTGACATAAATATGCAAGGGACGGACGACGAATTTAAAAGGAAAAGTTAACATATCAACGTTTAAATATAAACGTGTCTAAAAACCCAAAAGTCTTTTACGTAAAAGGAATTAATAGAAGGAACTGCGAGAAATTATCGCTTTTTGATTTCCCTTTTTGAAAGTAATTAAGTTCAAGACATGAAGGTGGTAAATATAATGACACTCTCCAGAAGGTGTGTTATATTGTTATTGAAGGGAACTCCTTGTGAGTTTTCCTACTGGGTTTTAATTTGCATGTAAAGCTGAAATTAAATGTGAAGACAGAGAATTGTAAATTCTTGTCAAACGAATTACATGGTATTTTTGATTATATTGTAAGTTATCAAGAAGTGTTTCTGTCAGTAGTGAGTGCACAGCCGCAGAGGAAATAAACAATGACATTATTTAGTAAGAAAATAAACAGATAGCTTACTCAGAATGAAATAAATATATTTCATATCACATTCAGATATGTTCAATTGTAAATAGTTTCGACAGGCATTTTATGAAGTACAGCATTGGATCCATAATCGTTGTACTCCAAATTTGCGCGCGCTACAGGATGTAACATTTGTTACATTAGAATATGTCTTGCCACATGTTTCATAACACATCGATAACATTCGTACAATGAAATCTTCAGCGATTGATATGTAGACTTATTTGCTCACAGACGTGTTGCACTTTTAAACCTAAGTACGTAGCATTGAATGTTAGAACAAAATAAGAAAAACTTGTCGATCTACAAATGAAAGTGAAAAAGTAAAATATTGTGAAAGGCCAGTCTAAAACAAAAAGAAAATGAAAAGAAATGAAATACGGTAACTCATATCGACATGTGCTTTATTCACCGTGCGCTTGGTGCTAATGATACAAGAAATAAAACAGGGTTAATATTTTAAGTAGATATTCATAGCGCTTAAGTGAGGTCTTGTTGAGGGTAGGAAAAATTGAATTAGAGTGTGCCATGCAACAGACAAAATTTCAAAAGTGTCGCGCAAAAGCTTTGAGATCGACTTGAATGCATATTTTCTTTTGCTGACATACTTAGTTTAACTACATAGTGTATGAACATTACTTTCATTTCACTTTACATTTACTGCTGTGCATTTTAAAACAAGGATAGTGGCGACAGCGTAATGACAGTTATTTGATATCAGTCCATACGTGAGACACTTATAGCTAATACTTTTGGCAAATTATTTACAAAAGCAGGGAGCTCGAGAGTAACACCTGATATGGAAATAATAAAAGAAACCAATAACGTTTATTCCCTTTCTCACATTTTCATGTGCACAAGAAAGAGGATCAATGAAAACCCTGTCTATCAATACCTATATAGAACCTCAATGAATGCACGATTTTTAATTTTGAGAAATCTTGAATACCATCCTCCGTTACCCGCTATATCTACCATGTAAATCACTTCCCCGAAGATATATACAAGGTACACTGCAGATTCCTGGAGTATCTAAGAACATTTTTCAACGGGTGCTTAGTTTAAGTACCATGAGATATTGTGGACTTACATTTCGACTGAAAAGGATAAGACAAAATGGGGTATCTGGTTAAATATATCGGGACAAACGTATCCCACTCCCTCAGACTATCGTACTGATGCAAAAGCGTTCGCGCAATTGAAACTTTAAGAGTTACCAGCAGACGGAGAAAAAAGGAATAATTTTAACAAGACACAAACAGATTAAAACCTCTCTTTAGGAGTATTTGTGAGGTAACGATACTGATAACACCAGATACTTCTTCAGGCTGTCAGGTGCTCTTGTCGGTAACGTTAAGTTACTGTTGAAATTATCATCTGTTACGTATGTCATTTTTGTAAATGATAGGAACAAAAGACGTATCTTATTCGTTTTGGTGCAAAACACAAATGATATTAGGATAAGTAACTATATTATGTATGCTTTGTGGCTTGCCTAAAGTCCTTTGATTATAAAAGTTAGGTTTAATGTATAAAAAGCAAAAGGCCAATTTGGTTTGCTGTTAAAGGGAGTTGGTTATAATTTTTGGAAAAGTTTTGGCTGTGTGCAGAGATTACTACATATTAGCCCCATGTGTCAATTGCGGGAAGTAAGAAGTGCAAGGTAATGTAAAATAAGCATTCGCTCTTTCAAGTTAGTATAAACTTTTGCTTACTCTCATGTCTTACGGTACATGAATTATTCTGTAGATATGAGTTAAAACTTCTTCATATTACTTACTTAAATTGTTCTTTTTCGGTTATATATTCGCTTATATTTCTTTCCCGGAGAGATAAATTGAATGAAGGAGAGGATACCAACTTACACAAATTAACGCTGTAATATGCAGATGTTGTCCTGAGAGACAGTTTCTTAAATTTCGCAAAATATTCCACTCTCAATTGGAATTACGGAGAAAGTGGAGATACTTGCCCCGTGTATTTGGTGGTATTAAGTTTGTAATTTCTTCATATTAAATTTAGTAACACATTTAAGCTGACATTGTATTGAAATTTTGAAATGCACAACTATATTATTGAATTGCTTGCGATAACAATTGCACCATATTACAACTATATGCTTACATCCAAGAACATCTAAAATTTCTCTAGGCTAATCAGGGCTATCTTCGTTTTTACCATAAACTTCTCTCTTTTGTGCCATTTCATCCCCCTCCCTTAAGTTGACAGTTCAAGGAGATTCTCACTGAAGGAGGATAATGGTTGGCGTACGACATGCGGTTCAATTATTTCCATTCTGAACGCTAATTCATAAACCACCACCTTCTTGTTCAACACAGTGTTCTTCAATCTAGCCTAGGGTAGCACCGTAGTTGTCTAGACGTCAATACTTAAAAATGCTTACAGAATTGTCTATTACATCTATATAGCGTGTAAATGTTACAGCACTGACATTATTGAATAGATTTACAAAAATATTAAATATTGTGAAAAGATTGGTCATAACACATAATATTCCTACACGATACACCTGCCTGTATGGTCAAGCCTATAAACTTATATTAGAGCCCCGTTAATCAATTTAATTCTATGAATTACATATGGCTTATTTTCATCAACCGCAAACAATGTGATTTTTATCGGAAAGCACAAAATGTTTTTTTATGATCTTTATAGATGGTTTTATGTTTTACCACCGGCATAAACTTTAAAACAGGTGTTTTAGCAGCTTCAAGATGTGAAGGTAACAAGCTTCTGCTTAACAATACACAAAGATATATGACCTAATGTTCAATACTGAGTGCAAACAAAATAGAAAAATAAATAAATAACTGAAAAATAAATAAAAAGAAAAATGAATTCATGAATAAATGAATAAATAAAATAGTTCAACAGGTGAACTCGTGGAATCTTCACAGTAAATCATTTCTGGGAATTTCGAATACAGTAATATTGATTAAATCATATCTCTCGGGATGTAATTGCTAAGTTTTCTTCATACGTTTTTTGAAAGGGCAGTTAGATTTGTACAAAACAGGAAATTACTTAAAGTCATGCATCTGCAAAGACATGGATTTTTATACGAATCGCTTTCTCATAGGAAGATAAGTTTAACAACCCAAAATAAAATCATTGAAGAGCAGGAATGTACTTCTTTGAGTAAAAAAACCTCGCAAGACTGTAGAAAATCCAATTGAATAAATTTTATGATTACTTAAAGAAAGCTTGAATTGGAGACAAATACTTTCCGTTGATGACTTAAGGGTTCTTTGCTTTGCTCTCATTCATCGTACAAATAAATATTTTTAACAATAGACAGCATTAAGTCGAGTGACAGTACCTATAAGAGTGGTCGATTACAATAGGTTGCAGTGAATGAAGACGAAAGGGGTAACTTATCTATATTTACAAACCTGGAAAACCTGACTTAGTTTCTTGAAACGAACTTGAAATTACTGGTAGGATCCTTACGATATTCCTTGTCAACTTAGAAAGGAACATTTTTTTGTACAATTAAAGGCATTTACAAGGATGACAGGATGATACCTGGCCTTACCTATGTTGAGAGAAATAACAGAAAATATTTGCCGATTGGTGGCAAAAAATACACGTATATAACAAATTGACGTATTTCTTTCTGTTGTTATGCTGATTTGAACTTTATTTTATCACTGAATTAGAAAAACATTCTAACGTAATAGAAATATGAGTATAGTAGGTTTGAATTCTAGGTAAATGGTCTAGTCAAGGCACTGATAAAGTTTGTTTACTTAAGCCATTTTTTCTTTAAAGTGTACCTAGAATCTAAAATTTCAAAGCTTGAACAATAAATCCAAATTGTAAAACGCCCATCTTCACCGGATATCCCAGAGCTGAGGTATGAAACGCTGAAGCTTATTCACTAAATTTTAAATGGTTGATTCTACAATGATTTGTGATGTTATTCTTGTACTACTCCAACTGCAGTCTTTCTTTTTCTTTGTTGTTTTCGAAAGCCACTTCACCTTGTGCCAAAATGTGATCACCGCCTAACTGTTATAGGGTGACTTGCCTATAGAAGCCCTCTCCGTACAACATGTAGCAGAAAAATAACAGTTAATTTTTCAAGGTCATATAAACATTGCAATTTCAAAAGGATACAAAAGGAGGTATTGCATGTCGTATAAGAAGGACATTACAAATCATTGCGAAATTTGACTGTTTCAGATTAAATGACTAACATAACACATATCTTGTAACGCCTTTCCAAGTCTCATATGGCTCATGTTTATTCATGATGTAACTGCAAATCTATCAGCAGGGGCGGGATTTGAAGTTAAAAAGTGAAGGAAATCCGGGCGGAAATACCAAACCACGTTGAAGGCGCCATGGGAACGCAAAGCGCTCTCGTAAAGACTTTCAGTCCAGGTGCCCGTCATCGGACACTTGATGAGGTCTAGGAGCATCGTTTCCTGGAAGCTCTGATATAACTAAAAATTCGCCATTAGGGTATCTTCAAACTACCCAATAGCTCATCCTTTTTGGATTAAAATCTTACAATCCAAGTTACGATTGGTTCCCAGTTTCACTCTAAAAGAGTGACTTTTCACTCTAAAGGTTTAAGAAAGTGCACTTAACAGATAACAGACATCACATCTTAATCATTCTTACAAAAGCCTTTCTCAGAACAACAGGGAAGTTTTATGATGAAGAAAGCTTTACTTGTGGATGTTTATGGTGATAATTTAACAGTTTGTTCGTTTTTAATCCAATACTATCCTTTACATACAAATTCTCTTTCCCTCCCCAGCCACCTATTATTTCTTTAATTTTTAATTTTTGTCGATGCTCTGAGACGAATTCCTCTCAAGGTTTTTATTACTGCAAAAAACAAGGTAGTTTTCACACATACGCGTACAGTATCATTTTAAAATGACGATCAAGTCAAATGTCATGGACGTTCGCAGTAAAAATTCCAGTTGAAAATTTTCCATTAAAAACTGCATCCTCGTCGGCTGTGGTCGGCGAAACCTATAACCTAAAGCGCCGACAGAAGCCTGAGGCCAGGGATTGAGAGTCCTCTCCGAGAATTGATTCTGCAGACCATTTCTAGAGAAAATCCTCCTTCCCCAGGTCTGATTTGACATGCTAATGACATGTATTTCGTATGATGATTGCAAGATAGTAACAGTAATTTCATGAGGATTTTGGTATAGTTGGTGGAGAAAGTGTGGCGGATAATCGGCGCCCCATTTTGAAGGAAATTTTATCAAGGTACCTCTTTTCAACAACAAGGTCCCTTGTCTACCCACCTTTGAGCTCTGCCATTACAATACTGAGTTTCCAATAAAGGTGCGCGCCGAGAAAAATCTTTCGAACACTTTAATAATACTTGATATTAATGTTTTCTTCGTTTCACTTTGAAAGATTTATCCATAATATTTAAGATTCTTTCATTTTTTGTATGACCTTGCTTCCTTTAGTCATTTTTTTAAAGTTCTGTTTTATTATCTTTTAGGGTATGGAAAATTGTACCCCGCAATCCCGACTATAACTTTCGATACCGTTTTGTAAAATAGTCAATATCTGATGGATTGTAATGAGAAATGTTTAAAAGCTTGCTACTTAACATAAGTAAGTATGACGTTCCTATCCACAAGCCTTAAAGTTCGTTGAGTTTGTAAGTTCTTTTTTTTGTGTAAATATGTGAAAGTTTCCAAACCTGAATTCAACCAAGTGGATCATTTCGGCTTTCTTCGTTAACCAAGTGGTCCTGTAAATTATAAACTTGTTCTGGTGTACTGTTTTTTAAATTATCTCTGTGAAAGTACGATTAAGGGCAGTGAGTAAAACATAAACTTGTTCATATTCCATAAAAATGAATTGAAATAGCTAAAAAAACCCGTGATAAACAGGGTTAAAGCCCAATGCCTAACAAGATTCCTGATGATTGGTTGACCACTGTGTGTATTCATTGCTAGATTAAAAATTAGGTTAGGGATTACGGTTAGAGTTATCCTGTCATTAAAAACTCTTTATCAGCTTTGCGCATCGCCCTAAAAAGATTGCATATGTAGCCAGTGGAGGAGGTTCGTTACACCAGCAAATTACCTTATTTAAAAAGAAAAGGGTAATGTGGAATAACCCATGATTACAGCAGACCTCAGATGACGCAAATTTTTAATTAAAGCCCCTTAGGTAGGGAAAATGAATGTAATAGTGAGCTCTCTTGATACCATCTTCTTGAATTTGCATATATGTCGACCATTTTGTTGCAAATTTGCATATTGATAAAAATAATGACATGTTATCTTGCAAATCAACTTTTATTAATTGAACAAGATTTTACAGCTTTCCCAAAATCCCTGCATTTCTGTTATAAATATGGTACTACTGCCGTTGTTCTCATGCAAAACTCCTGCCAAATTGGAATAAGACATAATCTGCAACGCCCTTAAGTAGTTGTAATAGGAAGAACGACAATGTAAGTGCTCTGATTTTTTTCCCACCTCTAGTACACAAACATCAGCTCACACACAAAAAAAGCTATGACTCACTCGACTGATGAATGTCACTTTAAACATAAAGGCTTTTATGTTGCGTTAAATTACTTTTGTTTAGGTACAGGCATAGTCCAAAATATGACATCAAGTAAATAGAATATATAGAAATCTAACAAAGGGTTTCTTTTTAAAAATTTAAACATTGCACTTCTAGATTATGCTGATTTTGTTGCAGTCGTAACTTGTGGGAAGATGTACCGACCATCGTCATGAGTAGTTATTGTCATTATGTGTAGAGTTTTTCTTTACATGACGACGTAGCCTCCCTAAATAGGCAGCTGTTACTTTCCTATAGGTTTGCCGTTTGATGTGCTACTCAAAAAAGCAATCAGCTGAAACAGACAATTCATTGGTACAAACCTTTTCAAAAGAAATGCATTTCATGGCTCCTTGAATTTGCAATGGCTCTAGGCGATTGTGTTGATTTAGTCAGTTAGTAAGATGAGGTTTAACGGCCCAGTTTCCAACCAATTGGTTCAAGTCGAGCCGGCCACGGCCTGTTTTTCCAGTTGTGACTCACTGGCTTGTTTTCCCTTACTCCATTGCTTATGCGGAGCATCACGCACAACGGCAGAAG
>WURT03600695.1:0-11077 GCA_009936505.3 Holothuria glaberrima
GTACTGTGTAGGCCGAGGCCTATAGAGTTGTTAGGTTGTCAATGAACAGCTGTAGCCCACCCTAGGCTAGACTGCATCCACAGGCCTAGCCTACGTACAGTACACTGAAACCAGTAGAGTAGGCTACGCCTAGTGCATAGCTAATATAATACTAGGCCACGCTCTAAAACGGAACCTTAGTTAGGCTGACAGTCTGCTGACCTAGTACATGAGGTCGCTTTATTTTAAGGCTTCCCATACTAGGGTCAGCATCGCTGTTCACAAAATTGGGCTACTGCATTGTGTAAATATTTGCTAATCTTGATCTTCATAAAATTCACACATAGCCTAGGCCTACTCCTAGGTTATTCACCTCTAGCCTAAGAATACATGCACATACTCCATAGTGTCCAAAAATTGTGGTTTGCACAAGCAATGCTCCTTTGTTTTTTAGACCTTCTATCAAAATGCTTAAATCTTTTTACTAGGTCGTTCACACTATTGCATGCTACATGGCTTTCACTGCTTTTCAATTGTGACATAGGCTAGTCCATAGCTTTGGTTACGTTCATACACGCGCATACACGTGTAGCAACATTCACTGCAGCAACGCACACAGATGTAGAATTCCTCAGGGATCTTTTCCAAATTTTAAACAGCAAACATAATATCTAGGCCTACCCCTCTTGAGTCTGACCCGATCCCTCGCTACCGTTAAGTTGTAGTACTGTACCCAACCTAGTCTACGCCTCGGCTAGACCGTATTTGTACCTACACTGAAGCCAGTATCAGTAATTGTATTAGCCTAGGCTACCCTTTAAAACCTAGACCAATCTTAACGTTACTTCGCCCATGACGAACGCGCGATAAAAATACCTCACCTTAGACAAAAAACGTCAAATTTCCCAAATTAAAAACAACAGAAACATCTAACCCTCTGACGGTCGTTTCCAAAGCCTCCTGCCTGAATAGGCAGGAGAAGCTACGGGAAAAAAAACTTGCGCGAGAAGCACGTGTCTGGACAGGAGTAATCAGGGTAACACCTGCGGGAGGTAACGTTTGCATTTGGTCTTTTTAATTATCCCCTGAGCCCTATATCCCACATGCCCTCGACATAAAGGTAACCCTGACTAGGTAGGAGAAACTACGAGAAAGATCGTAAAACACGCCTGCACGCCCAATGCCGAACGAAGAATATCATTGACAATAACACGAACCAGATGACAAGAACATCACAACAAACAAGAACAGCTGCCTGTTCAGCAGGTACAGTGAACTCGACACTGCAAAAAACACCCCAAAATCAAACGTAAAAGTCTTAATTTGGAATGAAAATAAGCAAGTTTTAATGCTTTATAATCAAACAAACATGTACCAAAATTTCAGACCAAAACGTCCATCCATAAAAGAGCTGAAAACATTTTGAAAAAAGTTGACGCCATCTGCCCCATATTATAACCTCACACACTAGTGTGTGAGCTAATAATGGCACAGTAAGTCAAATACTGTGTTTCATAATATGCTATTATGTTCCTAAATGATGAAGTGTGACAATCAATCAAGCTGTGGAATGGACAGAACTTCAATCATTTTGTAAAGGTCATTCAGGAAATATAGCTATATGTGGCATGCAGTGATGTAACATGGTGAAGGGCATGCTAAACAGATTCACTGATGACATTTTACAAAAAGCTAAGGTTATATCTTTTTTTTTGTAAAAGTCATTTGTGACCCCATAGCCTTATGCACTGTACAGTAAAGTAAACATGATGGAAAATGTACTACACAGAGTCACTGATGTCATTCCATTTACAGGAATAACAACTACGAATTTTTCAATTTAAAAGAAAAACACAAAGTAGTACACATGTGGGAGGGGGTTAGGTTGGGGTGGGGGCATGTGTGTTCTTTCGTTTCTTCTTCGTTTTAGCGGTTAGGTTTCTCCTGAGGGTTGATCTGTTCTTTTCTTTGTCTTTCTGTTAGTCTTTGTAATTATGCTTTTGCACGTCGTTTGTTTTGTAGTACTGGGGAGTTCATTTTCAAGCCCAGCAGGGTTTTTCGTGTACTTCCTTTCACCTCATGCATGTACGTCTCTTTTCCATTCATCATGTATTTTTGTATGTATGCGTGATTTAATAAATCAAATAAACGAAACGAAACAAAACATTTTGTTGCATAACCACAGAATAACTCCCTGCGGCAGTATTATAGCATAATGTCTCACTGCCTTAATTCATTTTGATCATTAGAGGCAATAAGCAGCCACCCCAAAATTTGCTTTGAAAAATCAGAAAACTCATGCAGATCTCCTCTTATTGCATTACAAGCACCTTTGAAGACATTTTGAACAAAATTATTACAAATAATAGGTAAAGCAAGAAGAAATTCTCCCTGAATTTCACAATTCACTAACAAAAATGTTGTCACATGATCAATATAGGCTATTCATGAACTAGAGTGATGGTGCTTACTAACTCTGATTGGAGAGACTGCATTTTCCTTTTAAGAGAGAAATCTGCCAAACAGAAGGAGGTATAGGGCTGTATCATGGTTCAGCTATCTTTGAAGAGAATCATTTTTTTTTTACCATTTTGCCTAATCAAAGGGAGAAAGTAGTCCCCAAAGTTTTTTTTTTCAAACAATTTTCTAAATCTTACAGGTCTCTCTGTCTTATTTAGCATACAAGTATCTTTAAAAACACTGAATACTGAAGGTAAACCAGGGAGTTATTCTGAACGAATTTAACAAATTAGTAACAAAAAATGTTGTCACATGATTGACCATTCCTGAATTTGGGAGATGACGTACAGTAATTCAAATTGGGGACTGTGTTTTTCCTTTAAACTTAATTTTTAAACTCGTCTAACCACTTCTCTTCCTCTTCTTGGAATCTTCTTTCTGAGAATTAACATAATTTAGGCAGTTTCTGATGAAGAGTAATTGAGAGAAAAGACAGACGAGGATAGGGAAGATGTTGTGGGATGAGTAGTGTTTTCTCCAACAGAAATTCTCATTGTCATTATCACTTTCACCATCATACTGTATTTACAGGTGAGGAAATAATTAGGCTCCCATGACAATTTGCAACCCATTCCATGATTATCGCCTGATGAATTTTCGAAATTCTAAGATGAACATATTAACCTATTTAAACCTATCCAATGAACAATCTTTTATCACGAGATACAATACGTCTGACTGACTATATTCCCTGTTGGACCAATTCAATTCCCTGACATTTCCTTGATTTCAACCATTTTATTCAAATTTTCTGACTTCATCCTAGCTGGAAAAAGGAAGACTCATTTAAGAAGTATATTCCCTAATCTCCAGGATAGCTTGGAATTCCAAATCCACAAAACTTGCCGATTGCTATCTTCATATGCCCTGTCTACAGATGTGCATTCTGGTACACGGACAATCCACACTGACAATACCCACCCTCAATTTTTCCACTTGGGACAATTTCCCCAAATGTGCCTCTGGCTTGAGAATCTATGAACCCTTTTTACCTCATCTATTACGCAACAACGGACTGGCGACTGCATGGTCAAGTGGTTAGAGCATCTGACTCGAAGCTGGAAGGTCGGGGTTCAAATCCTGGCCGGGTCATACAGAAGACTTTAAAAATGGAACCTATTGCCATTATGCTTGGAGCTCAGAATGGAGTAGGGAAAACAAGCCACTGAGCCACAACTGGAAAAAAAAGGCCATGGCCGGCCCGACTTAAACCAATTGGTCACAAACTGAGCCGTAAAACCTCATCTGACTAACTAACTCATATCTATTACACCCCTGAACATATGGCATCAGATGGGATTCTCCAGAGGAAACCGGTACCCTGTTCATATCTTTGTTTATCTTGGCTCTCAAGAAAAATGCAGTCTGAACAGAATGCTTCTTCCCTCTGGAGAAGCACATTCAAAGGTGAAATTGATGAGGCAAGTACAGAAGGAGTGAAAGAGATCTAATTTTTTTGGTAGGGGAAGTTTTCTGCGGGTAATTATCATAGGTGGGGTTTGTCTAGGGAGGGGGAATTGTTCCTGTAAAAATTGTAGCATGGGCAATTTGTCCCAAAGGAGTTTTCCAAAGGGGGGATTGTCCTGTCACCGTATGTTTTAAATGTTGATGTATTTAATAACTGCCATTGGTGATGGAATAAGCTGATTATCAATTGAAATATCGATAAACAATTATTGCTAATTTACTCTCACTATGTAATCCTTTTGTCTTCTTGTAATTATTGTCATCATTATTATCATCAGCATTTACAAGAGTTACAAAGCTCCACCAGTACAACTGAATAAAGGCCCTGTACAAAGTCCAGCAAAGACAAAAGACCAAAGCAAAGGAACACATGAGAAAGATAAACGCCCATATAAGATCACGTAAAATGCAAAAGTAGAATGTCGTACCAGAAATCTGTCATAAGGAGCTAGGACTACACATGGTTCATTTAATCTTTTTAATTTTCTACAATGGCTTGTTTCATACTTTCTGTTAATACTTTTTCATTTACCTGTTTAGCTAAAAGAGTAAAATGTTGAATTGGTAAATCCAACATCGTACTGGTACTAACAGAGATTTTTGTTTTCATATTTTGCAGTACAAACAAAACCTACGAAAACTGTTGTCAAATCGACCTCATTTCTGATCAAATGGTCTACAAATACCTAAAATTGAAAATCGTAAATGAAGAGCGGGTCAATGGCCATTGTATTCAAGTTGAAGTTGCAAAGACAAGTAGGTCTTTCCATGAACTTTGACAGTTCTGAGGAAGACACAGTGATATGTCATATGTACAGTATGTACAGTACATCATGGCAAGCATCTAAACAATACACAAAAACTTTATTAAATGGTTTTTTGTTACATGCATTAAAAACTTAAAACCCTTCATTTTTGTGGAAGCAATCTACGACTCATTAGGAAAACAGCAGAACTGAAACTGGGTGAACTGTCCTAATTCTAAACTGTTGTAAACATGACTCTTGATGGCGCAAGTCGATTTTAGTCTTTTTAACAAACATTTCCCCTCAAGGAACCATATCCTGTTCCAATGTAAGTCACACAATTGACCATTTATTGCCAAGAGAAGCTGAATTTACAAGCCAAGCAGACGAATGATTGACTTTGCATGAACAATGGAATTAAATTGGGTATCTTGATACTGAATGAAACATTTCATGCGTTATTAGGAGAAATAAGCAAATGTTCACCAGAAACTCCCCTTCCTACGGGCAGAACTGGATCACAAGATAAAATCTGGACTGATAAAATCGTACATAAAACCAGGACGCACACATGTGGGTCATGTTCATCCAGTAAAGATGCAATGATGAGATACTGTAGTGACAAGGTTCAAGAGATATAAGCAACTGATTCTGGTAAAGCAAACAGTATCTGACTTTGTTTTAATCCACTTTGTAGGGAATGTTTCAACCAGGTAATTCATTTCAAAGGGTAATATCCAGGAAAAGCTTTAGACCTGAACTTTAAACCATTAAACAGACAAATAACGCACAAAATTTCAACTGGACTTACTGTTTTCTAAGACAGTCATAGCAATTACGTTAACACAGATACATATACAGTGTATTACATTATCTCTGTTTACCTCATTGTGGATGAAGGGTAAAAATACCACACCAAACCTTCACATTGGTTAAATCTTTCAAATTTTCTCATATTCCCCTATGAAGTATCGTCCATGTTTTAGAACTTAATTAGTACTGCATATTAACCGTAAATTATAAGTAGGCTTGCCTGCTATTACGAGTTATAATACCAATACCAGTTCCTGCAGTTTCCAGTATAAAGGCTCTCTAAACTCACTCCAGACAGCAATAATTCTCCCTACTAAGTTTACATCAAGCCCCTCCTCCAATTTAACCAAACCCCCTGTCTAGTACACCCCAAGACAGAGCCACAGTAGCCTGCCCTAAGCCTGAAGTGCCTGGGGCAGCATTTTCACCAAAGTGTGTTTGAGTTTTATTGGGAACACAATGGACTACATATGTCACTGGTTACCAACCAGAGTGGAGCTATATTAGTTGTTTGAATGGATGTCAATCAAAGTGCAGCCATCAACTGTACTTAGAACTCTAGGGCGATTCCTAAATATGTTTGGGATGTAAGTTGCTAGCAGCTCCCTAATTTGGGGGGGGGGGTTGCTAGCAGCTCCATGGTTTGGGGGCTGCCCCACCCCTTTAAATTCCATATCATAATTTGAAATCAGCAAAAGCCAATTCAACAAACTTCCATATCTAATCCTTTTCCTTAATTGTGACACTGTAAATTAAAGGGTGAAAATACAGACAATGCCAGCCGGAGAAAGATTGCTAGTGAATGTAGATTCACGTGGCTCTGTAGGTTAAAACGGATTGGACTTATCAACTGAACAAAGGGGTTGCTAGTAAATGCATTACGTGTCATTCACTGCAATTTGCAGGATAGAATTCCAGTACTTGTAGAAACCTGTATTTTACAGTAAATGGGGTGTGTAATCTGTAATGTAAATGATTGAACAATGCAAAGCTCTACAGTAAAAGTTTAAAGGGATTAAATTAAGCAGTCGCCCCAAACTTAATCTGATACATGAACTATATGTTACAATATCCGATTATCCATTGCAAATATCTTTTACAATGGCATTGCCAATAATCACTTCCAAAATTGTTGTCACATGATTAAAAAGAGCCATTCATGAATTAAGACACCTGGGTACATATACTACTGTAATTCAACTTGAGGTGACTGCATTTTAAAGCTGGTTTTGCAACCAATGTAGTAACACCCTTTAAAAGTTTCTCAGATAAGTTTTGATCATTTTCTTCAACAATTTCATTAAAAGACTCCTGAAGATCTGTAGGATGCAATTCTACCGAAGTATGAGGTATTTTATGTTTCTCTTTTTAAGTACAGAGCATGTGTGTATTGTGTTAGAGACCAAAAACATCTGAGTCCCTAAACTGTATTGGAATCACCTCAGAGCACATAAGTACCCGTGAACCAATACTCAATAACTTTCACAAGAGTT
This sequence comes from Holothuria glaberrima, assembly GCA_009936505.3. Classification (NCBI taxonomy): domain Eukaryota; kingdom Metazoa; phylum Echinodermata; class Holothuroidea; order Aspidochirotida; family Holothuriidae; genus Holothuria; species Holothuria glaberrima. The sequence goes on from WURT03600695.1 coordinate 7,019, forward strand.
TCTACAGTCTGTATTTTTCGACATAAACATAAATGAAGTAACCTCATACTTCTCAAATTACATCCTTCAAACTTCAAGTGTCTTTTCATAAAATTGTAGGAAAAACTGCCCCAAATTCTCTGGGCAACTTTGACATCTTCGTCAGTAATATGTACGACGTGGTTCTATGCATCTTCATGTGTAGTGTAGGCACAGTAGAGGATATTCCCATACATTGTGCAGTATTGAGCTGAGCTAGAGGTTAATGTTGGTTGTGGTGTAAGTCACAATTTGCACACTCCATTGTGCGACTGAAGACATGGACCAAATGAACACATTTTAAATTTGATTGAAAATGAAAACCTTCCCTTTCTGATGAAGTTTGAACACATATATATGACTGAAAAGTGGACAATGCAGAGGACCCACAAAGGAAGTTTACAGTGTGTTATCTTAATAAGAATCCGGAAATCTTAGGTGTGGGGTATGGTCTAACCCCAGTACTATGGTAGAATGGAAGGATTGTTAGCGTTTTGAGTTTGCTTGTTAGAAATTTGACATGGTAACAATTCTAAAGCTCTTTAAACAAAGTTGATAAGACTATATGTAAAAAGGTTGTAATCGACAAGAAAATTGGGTCCCACAGTGAATATATATGCATGAAATCTTACATATCAGAGCCTTTTTGTGGTGCCTTAAAGAAATAGATAAAGGAACTGATGAGGCAAGATCAATCAAACTACAGTAAATCTGAAAGGACAGTCATTGAACCCCAATCCCTCACCCCCCCCACCTTCCCCCTGGACCTATGAGGTTGATATTACAAACAGGAGATCTGCATCAAGATAATTAATAACATTCAAAATGACCCATGACCTCATAAACATACCCAGTGACCATCACCTAATGCTGGCAGCTTGGTGAGGGCCTCTGGTGAAAGAGCACTCTATGCTCATTAATGTATTAATATTTACAACTCACTATAGCCAAAGTTAAACAAACTCCAGGAATGGATTGATGGTGCAAGCAGCATAAATCTGAGAGCACACCTGTCGAATTAGCACCTACCCCCTAACCCCCACTTTTCCTGGCACATGTCTAGTTTATATGTTCATGGTATGGGCCCTGATACTTACTGGCAATGGCAGTAGAAGCCCAACCGTACCTACTCAGGTGGTTTGTCTTTAAAATGAAATCTTGTTGAATCAGAAACATCAGGGTCACTGACTATACTGTTGTCACTAAGCATTTGTAGATGGTAATAAACTTACAGCCCTGGTCATTGTTTTTGACAAAATTTTACATGACACAGAACCATTAATGACAAATTACAAATAAAAGTTACTTCAATATCTTGATCGGTTCTTATTTCACCTTGTGTGGGTGATATTATGAATAGCATTGTTATCTTGCAGACAATGGTGTAAACTATAAGACAAGGTCCCAGTTCCAACTGAATGTCCCCCAAATGTGGTCTGATAAAATTACTTGATTATATAATTTTGGTTATGGGTGAACATGTCAAAAAAACATCAAAGGAACATGTGAAAGAAATAGTTAAGTCAACAAATGGTAGTTACGTAAAACAGTCAAGGGGGTACTCTACTAAATACAAAACACACTTAGTATGGCTGCCATGTCAGGAATAGTCAGTGAATATGTGTAAAATATGATCAGGTAAATAAGTTCCTAATGGAGTAAAAGGAATATATAACATGTAAAGTCACATAATGAACGCATAGGAATGAATAGTGAGGTGGGAATTTATCAAATATAGTCCTGTAAACAAGTGACTAATACAGTCAAGGGAATATATAGCAAATGTAGTCAGGTGAACAAGTACAAAATTAAGCACGGCAAACTTCTACAGAAGTCAGGTAAATAGGTATAACAAAAGTCAGGGAAATACAATAACTAATCCTGTTACAGGAACACGAAACAACTGTAGTCAGGTGAACAACTACCAAAATTAGTATAGACCTTAATATGCAAATGACGTCACAGACCACAAAGTGTACCTGTGGAGAAAAGCGCGTATCATTGCAACCTATACCAACAAATGCAGACAGCTGATTTGTGTACGGGGAATAATTTAGTATTCAAATTTTTGCATAGCAATTTTGAGAATTTTTCTCTTCTGTAGTGTAAAATCACAGAAAACCCTATGGTTATGCACACAAAATATTGCTACACATTTTTGCATTTGTGTAGCAATTTGGCCAGCTTGTGTAGCAAATTGCGATGCAATACCAGATAAATTATTCCCTGGTGTACCAATCAGATGCCCAGATGCGTGTAGTCTTCTACATGCATGTGCAAAGTCTACATCATACATGCAGCGTGCTTCATAGTTTTACTGCCAAAATGATGTCATGTGACATCAGTGCATATTGGTCTATTGTGCTTGAGCAAGAATATTCAGGGGATCGTTCATTACAACAGGAAAACAAGTAACGAGTACAGTTAAGGACATGTAACAATTGTTATCAGATGAATATGTAACAAACTGAGAACATGCAGGAATAGTTAGGGCTGGAAACATGTTTACTTCTTGGCCAGCAAGTCACATTTCTCACATTGTTTACATGGTTTCATAAACAAAGTAGCCAAGTATCCCTCCAATGGCTGATATTTCCTACTTAATACCAAGGAGCTTCCCACATTCCCTATTTCTTCCACTCATGAGTCAAGATGAATATGTAGCACATATAGTCCAGAGAATGATGTATTAACGATTGCAAGAAAAAGATTTTGGACAATTTGATTGACTTTGACAACAATGTCCATTTATTTTTATCCCCACAGTACTGATAGATACAATGCAACGTTACCATCACAAATGTAAAGTTTAAGGATTCAATCAAATCCAAGACAGAATTGTTCAGAAGCAATGTAACAACAAGACTTTTGTGGAAGGATGAAAAATGTCTCCTCCCTCCTTCTGTGAGGACAAGCAAGAAAAAGCAAACTTAATAACATCCCACACAAAATTATTCTGCAGCAAATATTACAGGCAAAAGATTTTTGTGAAAACATAATTAGTAATAACATAAAAGGTGAACTTCTCCTTCAATGAGAGCCAATAAGTTGGTAAAAGCCAATTAATTTTCATACAGAAAAATCCAGCAGAAATATTTTATATAACCAGAAAAGTTTTGAGAAAATTAATGAAATGTGTATATTTTCTTGCATCTGCAGGTGCCTACCACAATGAAGCAACTTTATGTTGCATTAAAAGGCTTTCCCAGGCTTTTGTTAAAAGGGGTAAACTGTCCAGGAGGAGAGGGCAGTCCCTCTCCTCCTTACAAAATTCTTGTTTTTAGATTTAAACTAAGGTACAAAATGGTGATCTTTCTAACAGCCCTACTTTAAGGAATACTTCAAAGGGAGGGGAAAAGCAACCTTGGTGGACAGCTACCCACTAAGTCTATAAAAAAAGTAAATAAATTAAAAAAAGAAAAGAAAAAAAAATCTTATAGTTGAGAATGTGTTTTGGAGAGGTGTCATGTGTTTACAGGAGATAAACACTTTCTTTTCCATCAACTGGTCAAATAGAATCTTGCATTGTACATTAATGTTGTAACACTTGGACAAAAAGTTTCTGTTGCTAGATAAATAAACTGCACTGACATTATTTCTGATGTAAGAGATATTGTAAATAAAATGAATTATAAAATGTAAAAGCTGTTCTTCATTTAAATACAACTCTATCAGAGTACTAGTATTTCAGTATTTTCAAATGTTCTTGTCTTAGGACTCAGAATATTTATGTTTTTCTGATACTCCTAGTGAGGTCTTCACATCCACTTTGCAAGACAAAAGATGACACACACAAGTCTACTTGTTTGTTCTTATTTTTTAATATCAAATGATAAATGAGTCACACAACCGTCTCTGCTTTTAACGGCCTGTAAAGTTTAGTCAACAATTTTCGATCTCTCCTGATTTATAAGGTCAAACAGCAAACTGTAAAGGTAATGCTGAGTCAAGTCCACAAATGTATCATATAATCTTTGAAAATGTGGAAGGCTTTTTTACTGGAAGATTTGTCCAAAAAACTGACTTCATACAAATTTTCAA
>WURT03600806.1:0-20507 GCA_009936505.3 Holothuria glaberrima
CAGCTCTAAATTAAAAACAACGTTTAAATCACCTCCACAGATAATGGTATCGCAATGAAAGCCATATAAAGCATTTGAAATATCAACAAAAAAACCTGGAGTATCAAGATTAGGTGCGTAAATAGTGACAATAGTAAGTATACGTTGGTTGACTTCAAGGTCAATAATTATAAATCTTCCCAACAGACTGAGTTCCTCTTTCACAACTTTAAAGGTGAGTTTGGGGTTGAAAAGAATACACACTCCTCGACTTGATTTTGATTGCATTTTTGAACATTGGTTACTTCGCGTCCTTTGTTAAGGCGGTTTGATTATATTAGAGGCAAAATGCCATCGTTTGAACATTAAAGGAACTTGGTTTGCCTTTTTCGTTAGATTATTTGCATAGAGTAAAAGTCGGATTTTGTCTAGGCATTAAGGTCTAACTAAAACCGGATAAAAATGTAAAATAAGAGCTATTTGTTCCTCTCTTGTACTCTTAAATATTTTTAAGGTGAAAGAGTACAGTATGCGACATAAGGAGGCATTCCTGAACGCATTCTTCAAAAATGGTAAAACCTCAACATTTTACACATTTCTGTTATTTCTTCTGGCAAAGTAATTTTTTTAATTTTCCTGACCAGGCTGATTTTTCGATTTGGATCTATTACCGTAGGTTACTTATAAACAACTTACTTGACTTACATATAATAAATATACCGTTATTATTACACCGGCAGCTTTGCTCAGCAAGGGGTGATGTAAAAGGTTTCGCGCCTCGGAATATTGATCACCTTATTCCTTTTGGTTTTGTCATTGATTTGAGTACTAAGCTACTTTAATTATCTTGCAAAATTACGAGAGCAAGTAAACAATGTGTAAGAAACGATAACACAACTCTAATAATAACTTTACACATTAAATTCTCCCTTCGGCTACACCTCAACTTACAACACCGTCTCCTCTAATGTACCCGGAATTGGAACAACTTTTTATTGCATTTAAAGTCTTGGAATAGCTGTTGTCTCAATAATATTGTAACATTTGGTAAGTAGGCTAAACTGGCAAACACCTTTAGCTTTGAGTTTCCTATTATTTCTGTCAAATGTATGATAACATAAAAAGTGAGCAATCGTTAGCACTCAGAAGAGTTAACAGGAGACTGACTCCTCTTCTAGCTCAAAATCTGTTTCGTTATATGGAAACAAAAGTAGCAAAGAAAATAACTTTTTCAACAGATTGAGGTTAATGCTGCACTCATAATAAGTAAGGTTTGCAGAGTGTTGCTACTTCCATTGCGTTATTTGCAATCTGGAAATCTTTCGACAGGAATGAAAAATCATTGCAAATAGAAACACATCTACGAAGTGACAAGTTTGCATTGGATCACTCCTATAAGTGCCGTCATCTTTGACTAAATCAGTTAAAATTACTAGGTGATGGCAGTATTAAACAATGTTTTAACGTGTCTCCTGCAAAGCTACAAATGTTTAGTTGCAGATCAATGAACGTCAAAAAGAGGAACAATATTACCAGTTGACATTAATTTTGTAGAGATATCTACTTGTACGACAACATTGGAGTAGATATTATCCTGATGTTATCAAGTATTAGTACACTGCATTAGACTACAATTACGCCATAACCTAATAGGTATCTCAAAATACACTACTAACCTACAAGTAAAGAATAAAAGTTGACCATTATTTGCACTTAAAGAGTTTGAGGTTACCAACAATAGTCCTCCAATAGGCCACCTGGATATCCTTACTAAGAAGGAGCTAGACCTGTCTAATCACATCGTAACCCTAACCTTTAGGCACACGAATGTTATTTTACTTTGAATAATGAAACTGGTAAGGATAGTCAAGCATGCCGGACTTTCTGTATGGTTTGTACTACTGTACACTTGTTTGTATGTTTTTTCCTTTCAAATTGCATTGATGCGATTCCCTCCTTTAGTGCAACTTTTCGAATGTTTCTTCAGTAATGTAATTGAAAGTTTACAAAATGGAAGCTCAAATTGCTAGGTCTTCTTTTTCTTGTAATATATTACTTCTTCCTGACTACACTAGTCACTGTCACAAGGAAGTTAGTAATATGCTATAATACACAGCTGGTAAGCAGTGACGAATATTCCGTACTCCGTTGAATCTGTTATTGCATCGTTTCATTAATACATATGTATGTAGTTCTTTTCTCTACCAAAGCTTCGCTAATGGTTGCTTAATAACCTACTTGAAAGTTTAAGAACGTGGTAATAAGTTGTTGGCTCTAGTTTTTTTTTTCTAATTCCTCGTTATACATTAGTCAATTTCTGAATAACGATATCCGGTTGGTGTCTCAAAAGACAACCAAACAATGTACTGAGAAATAAATGAAGTAGTTTGGTGCTACATATGACATTTCAGCATTGGCTTGCTTCTATTTAGGTATCAGAAAAACTATAAAATAAAAACTGCTATGGTTTTGTTCGTTCTCGCAGCTTTAGTGGCAGTCTCTTTTCATTGGAGAACGGAGAACGTGAGCTAGCTGGAAAGGCTTGGATAATTCCGAGGCTGACTTTAACTTAAAGGACATCAAATTTCGTTTCTGGGAAGGCCACCGTCAGTCTCAAGGTAATAAAATATCAACCCGTAATCACCGCGACTTCAACACTGGCGACATCTCGGCTGGACACAGAGCAACTGGGATTATTGCTGGTTAATATACAAGATAAGGTCACTTTTTACTGAAAATCAAAATAATTCTATTTAAAAGAGCTATAAATGTGATGAGAATTTACAACTACATTACATACTTGGTCGAGGTTCTTTGAAGGAATCTCGAATAATTAGAAGTAACAGCATACTACCTTCAGTATGGGGAATTAGCGTTTAACGATATAATAGTACAAAGTAAGCATACAGTATGCAACTATTAGTTTATTCAAGGCAGGGAGATGTTAGGTCACTCTGATTAGAATAATACACGCAGGAGGGCCGTTAGACCTACAACATTGACACATCTTTTAAAAGGGGAAGAAGTAGCATTATCCGAAAGTACGCACCAGTCCTTTGTGTTGAGTTTTTTTTCAATCCAAGCGTTCTTGACGTACATTGTGTTTTTTAGGTAGACCAATAGCATCTTTGCGCTGTTGTATTGGGTTAAAAACCGCAGTTAAACTTGTAGTAGGCTAATGCTATGGTAGGTTTTTTCAACCTTAAAGTAGATCTGTTTCTGCTCTAGGTTCTAGATTTTGAGCTTTATCAGTATTGGGAATATTTAGTCCTGGTCTTAATTCAAAGTATAGAAATTACAACTTTTAGAGCGCCTTGATAAGAGCATGAAGATAGAAGTCTTCTTTAACATTGTGAGTCATTTCCAGTTCACCGTTACCGTCAGTCTAGATTTAACTAGGTACTTAGGTTTGGCGCCCTCCTACAGGCAAGGAACAGTAGTTTCGAAAAAAATTAATTCAGATTCGTGTCTCCCTACATATATTAAATGTCAATGTCTCAGCAGAGTTTCTTTCAGCTGTCTGGTTTTGATATGGGGTATGAAGGTTATTTTCAGAACTAGTGATATTTAGGCGATAACGATATCTTATAGTACATAGGCAATTACGTGTGTTAAAGAGTCTTCCAAAACAAGCATTTTTTAACGGAAATCGTGTCTTTTAGGTAAACCAGTAGCATCTTTGTGCTGTTGTATTGGGTTAATGAGAATTCAAAAATTCAAAAAATTAAACCTTGAGTAAGCGTAAGGTCAACCCTACAGCCATTGTTGGAAACAAGATATTCTTCCCATTTATACAGACTCTGAGTGGAGGGCGGGGTTCTGCATACAAAAATCCGAGAATTTCTCTTGATGCATTGAAATAACATAGATCATTGAGAGATAGTTGTGTTTAGTTTGGGCTGTAGAAATTTAATTGTGTACTGTTTACTTTAATTGATGGTACAATTTTGGAGATATACCTTCGCAATATTGAAGTCACGAAATAGATGTGTCCCGTAAATTGTTAATGAAAGTAATTTATCACAGATCTGCAATTCAAAATGTCTTGTGTGTCCTTTACAGGTCTCTATCAAGTTGCATGGCACCATGTTGCTCTAGACATAACATTGATAAACTAAACATCATCGAAATTCCACATAATTACTATCCATCACTGAACATTTCGGTCATTTATGAGCTCTTTGTCCATTCTAGTTTCACAAAAGTCTTTCTAGACATGATGAACAGTAAATTATGGATCTAATGTGAGAAAAGCACTGGAGAAAAGGGTTTAGGCAGTGCACAATCTGACGTCGACGTTATACTCTGTCGGTGAACCTAGCACATTTTTTTCAGGAAAGGCCCAAAATTATCTTGCGTAATTTCAAACTAACAATTTAATTGCTTTTTGACCTGCCATGGGTGAATGTCTTTGGAAGTTGGATCTTATGACCAAGCTAGTTTAAGGCCCTGTCACATATTAAGGAATATGCTAAACGATCATCGACGAATGGAAGATTTTGCTATTTGTTGACGAAAGCCGGAATTCGGCAAAAAAATCTACTCCATGAACGAATTACTAACAGACGACGACTTTTCACAGACTGGCAGTTATGAATTTGCTACGCTAAATCCGGCCCTGAAATGCAGACCTACATCGCACGTACGTAGGCTATGCTGTATTGCAACGATAATATCGATATGAGCTTCCAACTCACGATGTAAATTCCCCACGTTAATTTCACCTCGCATATATCACGATCACTGGTATACTAGCTCTGCTGCACGTAGAGCAGCAATCATGTACCAAGCTATAACCAAAACTGTAACTGTCTGCCACTCAGTGTTACTTTGAAACACTAGACTAGACTAGGCTGTATAAAGACTCCATATGTAAACCTGTTTGGATAGCATAGCAGCCAAAGCACGTAACTCTGAAGAAAAAAGTATCGTACAGGAAAATTACGCAAGAAAAGTTTTCGAAAATATTAAAAAGGGCTTAGTTAGAGTATTTTACACATGCCTTGAAACTATTATGCCTTGAAACTATTTTACGAAATGAATGCCATCAAGATAATTTTGGAAAGCATTCAGTTTTACGTTTTAAGTTGGATACCCTGAGACTGAAACACCTACACACTATTGTGTACTAGTATAGTATCTTTTAGGGTTGTTGCGATATGACGATATCGGCCAAAAATATCGATATGTAATTTTGCTCCAGATATCGTTTATGAAATTGCCCAAATGATATCGAGATCCTCACAAAGTAGATGAGTGGCCTGAAAATGTTTGTCACATAGTTGTTTCAGATTAGACCTAGCTATCTCTCACAAAATAAACTGAGCGAAATTAGCAAAGAAGATTTAGTTGATAAGCCAGCAAGATCGCATCGTGAATTGGCTGACCAACGGAATAACAAGTAAAGTGCTGGTATACATGCACAAACATGTGTCTAGTAAACACAAACAGGAACACGCGATATCGCGATATCGTTTGGGTTTTCAAGGAAATTTTTTTGCGATATCGATAATGAAAATTTCATATCGCGACAACCCTAGTATCTTGAATTGAAATTTTAAAGAACTCGGAGGGTTGGTAGGCCCCGATTTTGAGCAACATTCTTAGGGTTAAAGAAGCTTAGAAATTTCTTATTACCATCAGTTTTTAAAAATAATAAATGTTAGCCATCATGTTTAGTTACATTATTGAACCTAGCTATGTGTAGTACTTCTAATAAATAACCCCCCCACTTCCTCCATACCATAATGTTATTCCTGTAGATATAGGCGTACGAGGCGGGGGCAGGGGTGCAGACTGCCCCTTAAAAGTTTCTGAGGTCAAAAATTCGGGCACAGAATAGGTGAAATTTCGTCAGAGATGAAGAAAAAGTGAAAAGATTGCCCAAATTTTACTGAGTTCCCCGAATTTTTGATCGAATTCCCGAAAAAAGTGCAAAAGTTATTTGCCAGTGTCACCTCTATCAGACTTCGAAAAGGCTCTGACATGTGCACAGTCCTCACTACTTCCATATCAAAATTTCATAAGATATGAGTTAACTTGCTAATGGTATATGGAGTCTAACAATTTACTGTTCACTTACTTCGCACAGAGTGGTTCTGATTTACCCCAACAGCTGAGTAAAAATATTCACTTAAACAAGCAAGATGAAAAGATTTCCTAAAAAAGTAGAAGTTCTTGGAAATATATCCAACTCAAATTTAGTAATAAATGTAGCATCATTTTGCATCTATCCCACCTTACGTGAGCAAAAATTTTCCAAAGAGGAGGGGGACGCCCCTCCCCATAGACCTCTCCCCCAGGACGGCGATTCGCATATGGTGAAATTCCCCCCGTTTTTGTAGATGGATCCACGTCCTTGAAATTGGGCAACTTTTTTGAGATTCGGGCAAAAGTTTTTTGACCACAAATTGGATGAGTCCCGTACGCCTATGCCTGTAGATATTAGAAACATGCTGTTCAATGGCAATTAGACTGGTGTATACTTCATTTGTAGCAGAAGTCTTAGTCTGTGAAACATATTAACATACAGACTGTTCAGAGTGTAGGTACTGTACTGTATGTAAATGAACAAATTCAGCGAGTGTAGCTATTGACAAGCTACCTGCGCCACTGAAAGGGTGGGGGTAATTGCCATTAACCATCCTAGGGATAGGAAGTATTCTCAACCTCATGATCAGCAAAGTGTCACAAATCCCTGCCCAACTCCTTTCTTCAGAAAAATATGTGGGAATTCCTACATGGAAATTGAAGGTTGCTGAAGTTTGGATCAGTTATACTGTAGACAACAAGGTTTTCCACCATAATTATACTGTACATTATATCCAAACATCTATATGACTTACAGAAAGTGGAATCTATAGACAGAAATTGGTCCTCAGGGGCTTTCAGACCTTATGCAACAACCAACTTAAAGATTACAGAGGCACTGCTAGTCGGCAAGGCTCATTTCATGGGTATAGAGTCTAGGGGACCAGCTAAAAGTAGACCCCCTCCCCCTCACTCTCCCCGTGTGCTATAGAAGCCAAAAGTGAAATCAATAGAATTACAGTTTGATATTCTTTTAATCACAGAATTTAAAAAAAAAATCCTTCCCTTTTTCAGGACATATGCATGCACCTTCACCTTAGCGCCCTAGCTATGATTGGACTCTTGGACGCATTATTTAATAGATTAGAGCACGGTACCATAAATAATATTGTCACAAGATTAATTGTAAAGAGGTTTACAAGAATTATGACACTGAAGTGTTGCATAATTTGCTCTTTAAGTTATGTTTGTTATAATTAATACTTGACTACAGATGCTTCAGAGAGTAACCTAGATCTTAATTGGGAAGGCAGAGTCAAATTTTGATCTATATTTTCATATTTTTTATGTTTTGTACATTTCATGATTCTTATTGTGCCATTGCATTACCCTGATTTTTGTATTGTACTTCTCCACTTGACTTTTCTCCTTTGTACTCTTCTTCATTTCAGCAAGCACTGAATATGCAAGGGAGCCATCAACTATAAGAAGGTAGTTCATTGTAAATTCTGTAACATTAACAGAAACCTTTGTGTAAAACATGCATTTTTAGTGGAGAGACACAAGTTCTTCTTTTATCACTGTGCTGCATCTGACTGTTACTTCAACAGAGTAATATTTTACCTTCTGTAGGATGGAGAAAGAAGTTTCATGTGACTGCCGTTCAATGAAATCTTAGTGCTGTAGTCTGTTCTGGAAAGTAGAAAACGTCATCGATCTTTATGCAACGTAGGAAACCCTGGTTTTGGCGCTAAGCCTGTCTTTGTCAAAAAATCGTTTTGTTCATCGTAGTTGCTCCTACAATAAGGGCCAGGGCTGAGATTGACTGATACTGGTACCCTTCAAGACCATGATGATGTTTGGAGAAATTGTGAAATGCTGCTTATAATCACAAAAATGTCCATTTGTAAGGAACCAAGATTACTAGCATGCCATTTTAGGCAACTGAAGTGTATAGTATAAGCGTTAAGGACGAACAGTGCATTTTGATTCAATCCCTACATTAGCTGTTAGTCTGAGCTTGACTCTTCTAGTCAGTAAATTATTTCTGTCTAAGGTAAACATAAACTGGGATAAATCTATAGTTCATCAATGACCTACTCCTTCATAATTTGATTTTGATTTTAACATTGCTTGCAAATTCTCAAAAATCAGCCTATCAGCTTAAACTACATGTCTTATTGGAGATGGCTCACACTAATGTTTTCAGTATTCCCACACATTACTCTCATTAAATGTCACATCACAATCATTTAATTGGTTTTTACAGTATTCTATAATCACCACCAGGGACATGTTTACTTATTTATTTTATTTTCAATTCAACTTGCAAGTGATTTAATCTAGTGACTATTCAACTAAAATGGACATTGTATGCAAGAACATTGTAAGAGCTAAAGCTACATTGAATCTCCAGTCAATGAGAATGATAATCTGGTTTTAAATGGTTTATCAGATGTAAATTGTGCAAAGTTATACTTTAAAAGCTCTAGAAAGAGACACCTTCATATGGAGCACCTTATCTTTTGATATTAACAGCAAAATGAAAAGCAAAGTTTTAAATCTTTCTTTTTCAAGATGAAATTTATTCTCCAGTTTGAAATAAATATAAATGCAAGAAAAACGAATTACAAAATAATTGTAGCTCTTCAAAATCTTCAAGCTTCTCTGCTGATTGTTGTTGTGCTTTAGTTAAGGGTATGCAAGGATTCTTAAGAGTGAGTGATAAGAAAGTGTTTAAGTACACAGAAACGTCTTGTTTCAGTTCTTTCATTTATGTACATGATGTTTCTAAGGAATGAACATTCCAACTATCCCTTTTTAATGCAAATACCTTTTTTCCATATGAGAAGGTTAACTTTGCAATGTATTATCTTTAAATTATTATAATCAGAGTGGAATGATCTTAAATGAGTTGAATAAAGAGTTCAAGAAAGAGACACAAGTTTCTTGGAAAAGTGAAAAACAGTAAGAGGCTTAGTAATAAACCCATGATTTCCTACAAAGTGATAAATAGTAAAGACATGAGGATTTGACATTTATAACCAGTAAGATCGCTATGTTTATTCACCAGTTATATACCGTATAGGCAAATTCTTAGTGCCTAATCCTTTGGTAATGTCTTATTTATTGTATCTTTTCAAGATAAATCATTTTAGGCATTTTAAAGTATCTCTACAAAAATGTGATGTTTTGCAGGGTTGTTATTTTTTGTTAAAACTCAAAATAATTTACCTGTTATGTAACTGACACCTAGTATGCAATTTGGTATTTTATGGTTGACATGCTTCATAACGTTACCTGTGACTTTCAAAGATATCATCAAGGCATCAATAAGCTTTTCAAGTGTCCTCGAAGAACTTGAATAAGCAAAGGTAAAATCAGAAATTACCAGTGAATCCCATCTTACACATCTTTGAGCTGAACTATTTTGCTAAGTTTTATTCCTGCTTTAATTGTAAGCGAGCAGCACATGGCTTCTTTTTATGGTAACTGCTAACTGTTTTCAACAGTGTTTTAGATATGTCTGGAATAATTTGTGATACATGTGACATTTTGATTCTATGTTGAATTTTTGAAATAGAAGGTACTATAAATCTCAAACTGACTGTGTGGGTAATTGGAAGCAAACCATACTGTCAATTTCTCAGAAGGAATGCACCAGCCACCAGGTTACTGTAAATATCCTCATTACAGGAGTAATCTATCAGACGTGCAATTTCTCTCATATGACATGCTGTGGGTGTTTAAATTAAACGTGAACAATACATTTTTTCTGCAAAATTTTCATCCAGGGCTTTACACTTATTTCAAACTCCCCTGCCAAGTCAGGCAAGCAACCACTGAAATCCACTTACCCTGACATTTTTTCACTTGCCCCTTGTGCATGTGGTAGGGCAGACAAAGTATTGATTTCCTACGTGTTTATTTACTGCCATGCAGGTGACAACAATCCTTGAAATTAGTCTTTACAATTATTGGATTCTAATTTCCACCCTTCTTCCATCTTTGTGTAGAAAGTCTTTCCACATTTACAGTACTTAATGAACTGTATTTTAAATTCAGGGTTCTCAAACCAAAAGTCTGCGTGAGGATTTTCAACTTTTTTCAAGGGTGGTGTGATTTTTCAAATGAAATTTTTTAAATTATTTTCTTTTTACTGTGGGGAAAATATCTTTTCTTTGCACTCCAAATTTTGAGATAGGAGTTAAAAGGCCTATTGCCCATTCGGGCAAGTTGAAACAAGAAAGCGCTTGCCCTGGAAAATTTTTACTTGCCTCGGGCAAGCTGGTGAGTGTTATGTAGGGCCCTGGCATCAGAAGGCTTGCAAACATTTAGATCACATAGATTATCACTGTATGTGATACTTTCAGCAGTATGCTTGAATGAAGCATTTTTTGAATTTAAAGGAGTGGCACCATATTCCAAATATCAGATCCTGAAAATGGAAAACTTGTGTAACATCAGTGAATCAATATGATTGACCTACAGTATCTATGACTTATGTGAGTCGTTTTCTTGGATAAATTCATTGATGTCAAATGTGAATTACAATATTTCACTGCAGAAAAGAATGAATTTCCAACTTTAACACTAGAGTTCTCCTGGTGTATTTCTTTGTACATCTTGGTTGTTCAGTTACTTCATCTTGTGATGTATCATTACTATGTGTTCAAACCAATTACAAGTGAGTGCAGATTGTCTAAATAGCCACCTACCTGAATTTGATCAAATCTCTGGTTAAGTCTCCATCACTTGAAGAGGTTTCACAGTTAGAGTACAGAAAGTGATGGTATCTTGAATAACTGCTCCCACCACACCACACACAAAGTAAAGTAGCGGCCCAGGCCTAACATTAGGCCTATTAACTGCTGATTTGCAGCTGAAATAAGCAACTAATGTTTTCTGATGAAATACTTAGCCTACATTTGACCAAATACTAGGCCTATTATATATACAAGGAATAATATAGCCTAACATTACCCACTCTGGAATTCGTATAAGTTCGAACTTTGGATAGGCTAGGCCTATGTGCGATTACGAATATCTCTAAGGCCTGGCTTAATGTTAAGGTAGGTGTGTACAAAGGGCATGTGTCCTAACATAACACTGGTGCTTTTCCGCGCAGTTTTCTGATTTTGATGTCCTATCAGCACTTCAAACTTGGCTTTCCCTGGTTTTCTTCCACAAACAGTTTAGGAAACGTGACATATATGATTTCTTGTCCGTTATACTAAAGCTTCCGTCATTTTACAAACGTATTTTTATTAAAATAAACGGTTTAGTCTGAATCGGATGTAGCAAATCATACAATGTACGTCGTTCGTCGATGACTTAAAATGGCGCCCTGTGAGGGTGTGTCAGCATTAACCAATCAGAAATCGTTACCTAGTTGTCAAAACTCTCTAAATATACGGTTCTGCGCAGTGATGGGTTGGTCCGCCTTCTACATACCACATCAACGGATGCCTGCCGTACATCAACGATTGAATAACGTACGAGTAGCGGGCGAATTACGTTCAGTACGCACAAGCACCGGACAACAACCGTTCGCTCTTAGTCCGTTGAGCCCGTTGGAAGTTTTGTGCACGCCAAAAACATTTCACCGAACTTGCCGTGTATTAACGATTACCCCCGTTCGAATAACGAATTTGACGGACCTCAAACGATCACAAAACGAATTCTCACGAACATCACCGAATCGCCAAAAATGACGTTCGTTAGGCGTTCGTAGGCGCAATTCGTTGATGTGTGACAGGGCCCTTAGACCGGTTTTTCTTGTCTCGCTCACATTTGATATGGCAGCAACTTCATCAGCAGCGAGCCGTCATTCGCGGCATGGGTTTAAATATTCTCGTTTCATTGGAGCAGTTAAGAAAGCATCTGTTAGTACCTCTATATTTTTCAGTTACTTTCAAACCTTGAATTTACAATGCAATCTTTTAGATTTTTGTCCTCTGGTAGGTATAGGGTGAGATTTTCGGAGAAATTGTAGACAAAAACAAGCCCGTGTTATTAGCAACTTAAACTGCTTTGAGTCACTCGGGTTAGGAGGGTTTGCTATTCAGCAAAAACCATGCTATTGGTGGTGCTGTTGTTTTTCTCCATGTGAGTGAACTCTTACTTAAGCAGTTAGATGAGAGTTTATGCTTTTAATTTTGCAGTAGTAAGTAGCAAATTTTCATTTCCTTTGTTATCCTTTTGAGGGATGAGAGGATTTTTCTACGCACTATGTATCTCGGAGGTTTCTTGATAGCCAAACCTATGTCGGTGTTCTCATTGCCCTCAAATCTTGAAAGAGCAAGACACACCTTTTAGATATTAGCCTTCTTGTAGGCATTGAACGGTTGTCGGGAAACTAGTCTCGATAATCGCAGACCAGTCTTGACAGCACAAGTAAACGCTTCGAGTTACTCAGTTCAGATGGTTCGTTGCTAAGCGTATTCCACGTAGTTGTTTTCCGCACATCATGTGTAATTCTCCATAAGTAGTCCGGTGAGAACTTGCATATGATTTTGCATATCGTAGCGAATTCTCTTTTAAACTCTTTTTGGAGATGTGAGAATATCGGTAAGCAAGTATTTTCTCAGGGTTGTTTTGTGTATCGTGACCCTTTATGTCACGCAATTATCTCATTTGATAGTTGACTATCACGGAGGTTTTTGGTGTACTTTGGGGGGGGGTCTTGGCGTCGTTCCATTTGGGTAATGGGCGTTTGAGCGACTACTTATAGTCTATACTTTCCCTTGAAGGCAATTAGATCTTTTCATGTTCTTTAAATATCTCTGTTAATCGGGGGAACATGCATCTTTTATAAGTCTAAGAACTGAAGAAGGGTCTATAGGTTTTTTCTCGGTAGCTCTGGACACTTTGTCCGGGTTAAACAGTTGCTTGCCTGTTGATAGTCTATGTAGACTGAAAGGCAACTGAATAAACGTGCTTACAACAAGGCTATGTATTATGCCGTTATAGATGAGATAATTTCGTGATATAAATGGTCAGGACACACGACACAACTACGAGAAAATATTTGCGTACCGATACTCTCACATCTCCAAAAAATGTTAAAAAGAGACTTCGCTACGATATGCAAAATCAAATACAATTTCCAACCGGACTTCTTATCAGGAATCACTCACGTGGGGAAAAACAACACTGCGCTACAAACTACGTGGAATACAATAAGCAACAAACCTTCTAAACTAACTCGAAGCTGCATTTAACTGTTCTGTGAAGACCCGTCTGCAATTATTTACCTCTCAATACCAACAAGAAGGCTAAAATCTGAAAGTTTGGAAAGCTACGGGAACACTAACACAGGCCTACCAAGGAACCTCCGAGATACATAGTACGTAGCAAAATCCTCTCTTTCCTCAAAAGGATAACAAAGAAAATGAAAATTCTCTACTTAGTGCTGCAAACTGAAAGCATAAATTTTCACCACACCGCTCAAATAAGAGTCCAACTCACATGCAGGAAAACAACAGTGTCACCTATAGCGTGGCTTTTGCTAAATAACAAAACCCTACTCACCCGAGTGACTCAAAAGAGGGCTTACAAACATCGGCCTTCCTTTGTCTACACTTTTCGGAAAACCTCACCCTTCCTTCCAGAAGGCAAAAATCTAAAACGACCGATTGCATTGTAAATCAAGGTTTGTAAGAATCGGTCAAATAGAGAGGTACCATTACAGTACGTTCTCTATTGCCCTACGGAAAGCAAGAACATTAAAACTCATGCCGCGAATGACGGCTTGCTACTGATGAAGTTGCTACCATATCAAATAATAGCGAAACGACAGAAACCGGTCTACCTTGTTCATAAGAAGCAATCATAAAAATATTCATACACGGCAAATTAAAAAGCCATTAAATTTTCGCATAAAATCACGCACGATGATTTCGGGCCTTTCCTAAAAATTGTGTGTCACCGACAGAGTAAAACGTCAGATGGTGCACCCCCTACCCTTCTCTCACACAGTTTTCTTCTTCTTTAAAGCAGTTTGGAGTTAAAAGTTGTTCTGGATGCGGGTTGTAGAGATTTTATGAATCCCCAGGTCACACAAATCTTGAACGTTCCATACTTTAAATTTATAAGGAGATTCGTATAATTTCATTGTTTCAGTTTATTAAAAAATATGATCAACATTCATTATATAGTGTTTTTGTTGTTTTTGTTGTTTTCGTTTTGCACAAGGGTTTTGCATAAAGTCCAACTCCCCGTAAATTTATTGAACAGGTAAATCAACTATGCGTTAATGTTTTGACTGTAGATGGCTGTGTGTGTGTGTAGGTACTAGGTGTAAATCGGAGAAATGAGTGTGTTTTTACCCTAGTTAAGTGTAGATATACCGGCAAGTGGGGATATCACCAATTGCCAAATGCAAATTGCCGTGAAATTGTATGTATGTATGTAGGTAGGTATGTAGGTAGGTGGCTGGCTGGGTAGATGGGTAGGTAGGTAGGCAGGTATATACGTCGGTACGTACGTATGTAGCTTTGTGACCATTAGCTTATAAACACGATATATAAACATAAGGATTTGATGGATACATTCCATACATGGTGTAAGAATTTACCAGTTGTTAGTGGAAAAGAACCCTATTATTTTTAATGGAAATCAGAGGTCATTCGAGGTCTCCAGAGGTTAAAAATCGAAAGCATGGTAAACACGATATTTCAAGGTAGAATGCACGGACACTTTTTATTCATTCATTTATTTGTTTTTCCAAATTATCAAAATTGTACAGTTAGAATATGTGGATGGAAGTAAACTTAAAAAATGTGATTATTTTATGTCAGTAGATGAGCCCTATCGTTTTTGATAGAGGGCAAATGTTATTCGAGGGCATTGATACTTCTCACACTTGGGATATAGATTTTGCAGGTGAAGAGAAGGAAGCCTAATGTTTTTGACGGCAGTCAGAGAATAGCCGGACTTACCCAGTAATCGAGGAAACCTGTAGAGTACGTACCCCGCCATATTTTAACTATAAGGGGCCCCGAAAATCTCCATGACAACGTTCAACTACAGCCCCGGCCCACGACTAAATTCACAACTGAGTAAAAAGGGCCCCTAAAACCTAAATGAAAAAAATTGCCTGGGATGTTTCGCTTATTTGTTAAAGAAATATGTGAAAAAGGGGATACAAATATGTGTCATGGTTTTACCAAAAATTTTCGGATTAAACAACGAGTTGAACTAACTTCTCTATAACCATCAGCATTTAGCTGTCTTCAGGCCTTAGGCAATCAACTGTGTGGTTATAACAACATAAGAGGTGCCAAAAAAGTGAACAAATGTACATAACACCCCTCTTAATTCACCTAACGTTTCAGAAGTAAGCGTTAGAGAAGTTAACCTTATGTTTCTCATTGCAGTACAAAATTACTTCCATGGACGTTTAACCACCATTTCATGTCCATAAAGACAACTACTATATTTGCAGTCTACACAGTCCTACGTTTTCTTTTAGGAGCGAAACCCGCTTTTGTGGACTTCATCTTTTTTGTTTGTGGACAGACATCTGTTGACAATTTTAATTGCGATGTTTCCCTACTCTTTTCACTTCTTTTGGAGACACGTTTTGAGAATTCCAGTCGAGGTAGTGTGAGGTCCTCTTCCACTTAGTCTCATTTTTGCTACTAGTTTCTCGCAATAAAAATCTAGGCCTTTCATTTATGTTGATTGCACGATCTTGCATCACTCTATTTGTCCTGCTCGCCCTGCCCGAGTTTTTACTTTCGGTTCAAGAAGGAGAGCATCAACCAGAGGCTAATAATGTACGAAAGACACACTTTGGTCAAATTGACCAATGACTGGGTCAACTATGCACCGAACCAAACTTGGTCAACTAGAAAGAAGTATTCACATCTGATTGTATGACTGCATAATTTACTAAATATTACAATCAAAATTGTGGGTTTAATCAGAGCAGAAATAACCAGTAAAGAACTCAGCAAATATTTTGTAATCCAGATTTCGTTTGTGTCTGACAATGGGCCAAAATTAACCTTCAGCTGCTGGATACGTCGTAATTTCTAAGAAAATTTTAATTGCTTCCCGATCTGCTTATATTGCTAGGGGTTAACGTTCTTATACTATTTACATGAACCTTAAGTTTGGTAGCTTTTGTCAAGCTGTAGTAAATATTAACGGTTTCAAGAACCTATTCCCTTTAAAACGAGCTGCAGCTTCCTTATTAAACTGGGTTTATTTGGGTTAAAAGTAATGAAATTCGCAATTTGGAGGCAATCTGGAATGCAGTTGCTTGTGTGTAAACATGATTTTGTTTACCTTTTTGGACTGGTACCCCCAAAAGCCAAGGCTGATTAGTATATTCGTATAGTTCATTTGTATCAGTGGTGTACCGACTGTATGTCATTGTAACATATTTTTTAAGTAAGATATTTTGACCTGCTGGTGTTACCGTAACTTTTTTACATAAGAAATAATGTCACCTTTGTACTACACCTGTAGCGTTCAGTAATACGTGATGCAAGGGTTCCAACACTCCGTATTATACTAATATTAGTTTTGTCTTTACTAGGACTGTCCCTTGTTCTATTCTCACAAGCAAACGTTATGGAAATAAAACAATTACAATTACAATTCTGTTCAAAAGAAAAAAGAAAAGAAAATTCTCAAGTGTGAAACATTTCCCACATAAGTGGAAGCACCTTGCCCATTGCACCAACAATACAGTACCTTACATGTACTGCACGATATGCAATCATCTGTAATACGCTGACGCAACTGTTACTGTCTCAGTGATAGAGGAGAGCAATATGGGTGGAGCAATTCCTACAATCGAAGCTGTGGCTTCGATTAATAACAAAATTTTAACTGTTAATACATGAACTGAATTCCCCACAGGGCCTCTGGTCAGCATTTATAGGCCAGTTCCAACATGACAATGGCCCTGTTGAAGTCTAGAATTGCTTGACTCAAGTCTATTGTACAGCTGTAGAAAATAATTTTATGAATATTTATTTGCTCTGTGTCTTTGGCATGAAGGTCTCTACAGCTTTGTTCGACACTTTAATTTGCTTTGTCTGGTTCACTGATTTTGCTAGGTGTATTTCTAAGTTGATGTATTTTTTCTTTTGCCCAATTTGCATGAAATGCAGAGCTCAGGACGCTTTAGAGAAGTAAGCTGTAAAAGCTGTAGGGTGTGATATTCGATGTTGGTACTATTAGTAAAAAGTCGCTAGGTGAGCCAGTCTAGACCGATAGTAGTTGAACGTGATGTCCATTGGGCGTTAGCCTGCAGCTGTTTCTAGCGTGTCTGTGACCTAGTGTTTTGCAAGGGAAAGTGTGGCTCCCTGCCATTGATCTTAGGTAATATGTCTTAATCACCATGTTTAAATAGCGACCCGATCTCCTGTCAAAAGTGGGAAACCTCACTGAGGTTCCGTTAGTTTAATATATTGATTTTTTTATTGTGTAATTTTATAAATCTTATACATTGCAGAAAAAAAAATTGTTTCAGGGTCAGAGAAGCGCGCTAAATTTGGGGCTAAATTTGTTTAAATGAAAATACCTGCTGTACAGGGTAAAAATGCAATGGTAAAATAGGATTTGTCTGTGCAGAGAAAAGTAGGTTTTAAAAGAAGCCTTAGTTGCAAATGTAGATATTGCGCCTTAAAACAAAAGGCAAAGTCACAAGTCATTTTGAGTTTAATTAGCTATGCGCTTATGTTATTTATGTCTTTAGTGAACAACCATTAAATGAAGATATCTGTTAAATATTTCTTCACACCTTCTGTGTATTTTACATTAATTTCAGGGTTTATATTTTGTGCAACAACTCTTTGGACTGAAGGTACGTGTATTTTATCTTTCTTCCTGCTACGTAAGAGTCACCTTACCCGTGACAGTCCTATCTTAGGAGTATTTTTTACTGTTGACTTGACGTTACAATTATCGCCTGCAAGTACTCGAGTTGTTATTTGTTAGATATAAGATCGAGTCAAGACCACGTTTTGTGGATTCCGATCGGTGTCAGATGAAGTACTAATACTTATCAAAATATTGCTATCTCCAAAGGATTATGAAATAAGCTTTAGTCATACAATCTCAGTGTAAAGAATGTTTACATGCAAGGGACAAGACATCAGAGGTGACATATTCTGAAATCTGGAGGCATATTTTGGCAACATTATTTGTGATATGAAACAGTTGTGATACTCTGTCATGTTCATACAATCCATTTTGAGGTGTCTAATATTTTATTAAAGCTATAGATCATTAGACTGCATCTAATACTGCAATTATCAGTTACGTATACCAAAATATTTTTTCTGTTTCTGCTGTAGTATTACTAAATGCTAAAAATAAATCAAGAGAAGAGGCATCGGAAGTGTGATTTCCTTCACTCTGGGAGACACTTTTAGCAGCAGGATGCGTATTTGTGTCATGCAAGGCAGCAATCAGTTATGGCAATCTGCTTTCAATGTGTGACTTATCCTCAACTCTAAAACCATGTTCATACAACGAGCCTGAGATAGATGTAATATTATTTCAAAGCATACCGCTCATAAAACTGCATCTAAAACACCAATCTTTGACATTATTGGTGTATTTTTATATTTCCATCCTAGTTCTGCTAATGCTAGAGTTTTAACAGTCTTCGTAAGTGTTCAGACAATTAGTACCGCAGCTGCTACTGCTTGAGGGAATGTCTTCTCTAATGTAAAGAAAATGACATATCTTTTCATGGTATTAAAGTGTTGAAGATATGTGATGGTTTAAGTGTAGCGCTTGTTCGCTGGTGGCAATGGCAAACACAAGCAATTGAGTTACTAACACCTCTGTCAAATGATAACTTGACAAGTCGACGGTTTTCAGCAAAAAATTGCAAAGTGAACTATCCACTTCAACATTGAAAACTGTTTCAATACATCAAAACTATTTACAATGGAAATATAAGATACCAAGCTACCAAGGTGAAAAACTCTAAGGTCCAACAGAGCTTATTTTGCACACGATTTAACAGTTTAACAACTCATGGTTGCAGGGCTGCGTTTCGGATGTTTGTAAATACGGAAACCACTTTTTGTCATAACTCAACACTATGTAGGGGGGGGGGGCTGTCCACCCATGATAAGTTTGCAAAGAGGATTTCTATGTGTTAGTTATTACATATTTTATTAATCTAATCGAAGATACTCTAAGAAGGTAAGTATCTTATCCGAGAGGTAAGAAACACCTACGGTTTCTTCAAGTTTATCTTCAAAAACAAAATTTTATTTATATTGCAACTCCTTGACAAAGCTTCAGTAGACCAGTACTAAGTTTGAAGTGCACATGGCCATATTTTGTTAAGTACACTGTTTTTCCGTTTAAAGGCTACGTTTGACATGGTGGGCTGAAGCAGACCCATGGATTTACACGCAAGAAGGGAAAAACCCTATTTTTCTAATTTCTGAGTTTTCTAACTCTCCAGCACCCGAAACATTTTCTGTAAGTATTGCCAAATTTAAAAAACTTTCATAACTAACGTTATAATTGCTAGATATTTCTTATATTTCTTTTCTCATTCTAGCCTCTTGAATGCTTCTTCAATAGCCTGCCCGAAATGATGTCTCCAATACGAATATTGCTGGCGCTAAGTCTGTTTGATATACGTTGAAAAATTGCTTCATCTTTTTAATAACAATTTCCTATTGGTGTCTCATAAAAAGGCGTGACTACACCGTGCATTAGAAATTTAATAAAGTGATTTAAACAATTGATCGTCTATCCTACAGCTTCAAGGTATCAATCAAGTATACAACATGAAAACCGCAGTCGTGTTGTTCATTGTTGCAGCCTTTGTGGCAGTATCTTTTCAACTGGAGACCGACGAAAGTGAAGAAAGCGGCAGAAGCCTGAATATCCCCTACGCTAACGATGACTTGATACACCATGTTAAATCAAAATTTTGTTAGAACTATTTTTTACATGTAGAAAAGTAACCTTTTCAGGAGGGACTTTCATTTTATATTTCAGTGAATAACTGACTATAGTTAAATGAGTAAAGAGAGTATACATGGTATAACTAGTTCATACGTAATTAACTTGCAGTTACTTGTAAATGAGCTACACATATGTGTAACTAAGCATACTGCAGTTCTACACTGAACTTTTTTGAGGGTCTCTTTCATTCTTATTATAACAAGACGTTGAAAGTCCAATAGAGTTCTTTATTTCGATCCGACCTCAAAGACCTCTGGCCAATATTTTTAAGTAAGTCTTCTAAAACGGGTGTTAAATATTACAGTTACGTAGAACTCGACTTTACCCTCCAATACCGATGTTTTTTTTTCCTAACTCTTTATGTAATGAACGACATCGTTCAATAAATACAACTTCAATTTTCAAAGCTCAAATGAAAATAAAAGCGGAAGTCTTGCACTAACTAACTGACTGACTGACTGACTATATATATATATATATATAGGTCGATAAAGGTAGTAAAAAGTGCTAAAAGTTTGCGGAAAATTCCACGACGTTTC
>WURT03600916.1:0-20506 GCA_009936505.3 Holothuria glaberrima
GGAGCGCATGTACGGTTGATCAAATCATCACGAATGTTTGTCCTAATATGACGTCATCATCGAATAAGTGTGAAATCGTTTTTTTCAAGAGACAACTTCCGTGCCCGGATTTTAAAACAGTAATTTCTTTACTTAGATTGAAGCTATGAAGCCAGTTAAAATAGTTTTGAGCACAGATTTCCCTCTGCTTTTGGAGGAAGATATTTTTGATTGGTGTAACTTTTCATGTCATGTCCACTTTAAATTTCTTTCTACTCTAGGCTAAGTCAGGTAACCATACTTATCTTACCACAGTTAACAATTTGCTTGGGACCGTGCAAAGTTGACCTTGGGATTTATAGGGAATATTTAGCCCATGAACTTGGGAATTTTGAAGAAGGCACATGCTGAGGTGGGCTACTATGTTAACGCAGAGTTTCCACTTTTCCCGAAATTACCCGAAATTCGCAAATGTGGGTGCTCTTCGGGAAATCTGAAAATGGAGTATGACGTAAGGAAATGACGTATGGCTTGACAGGGTAAAATCCTGGATCAGCCATTAAAGCAGCATAAAAGAAGCGTAATTAAAACTTGCAGGAAATACCGAGCTGATCTCAGGAAATTTTTTAGATTCCTTTTCAGAGAAAATGGATTTGGGTGTACCGTATTGTAGCTTACCTATAACATATATACCTATAACATATATCTACCTATGACATAACCGTGCCAGGGTTTTCCACCCTTCCGGAATTTACCCGAAATTCGGGAAATCAGGGTGCTCTTCGGAAAATTTTCGGGAAGGAGATAATTTAGGGAAAATTCTGGAAACTGGAAATGGCGGCATATGAAAATGACGTATGATTTGACAGGGTGAAATCCTTGATCAGCCATAAAAAAGTAACATAAAAGAAGCGTTGTTTAAAAATTCCTGGAAATATCAAGCCGATTTCAGGAAATTTTAGCTTTCATTTCAAGGAAATTTTAGCTTCATTTCAGGAAAAATAGATTAAAAGTGTGGAAATACTGACCCGTACCGTACTTTGTTCAGCAAAGCACTTAAAGAGGTCGTGTGGAGTTGTCTTTCTTGGCTCAGGCTAGCTACATACATACAACAAAGGCCCATAACATAAAAAGCGGCCTAGGCCTACACAGTAACATTGGTGTAGTGTTCTTTCGTGTGTCGTAAGTTGCTAATTGTTAGCTGTCAAATTCAATTCGGAGTAGGTGAAGGCTAGCCTAACACTGACAGCACGTTAACTTAAGCCTAACTCATAGCCTAGCCTACTTCGTAACACACTTCTACTATAGTGACATGACCTAACAAGGCCGTGTACAAACCTCCTGCATCGATCCAACCAACAACGCGCGTCTGTAGCCGCTGTCACAATCAGTGCGTCAATTTTCGATTCAGTACGCGGACCGTAGTCTCTCTTGCAAATGCGCTGAAACCTGTTAGCCAATATGTTTCAAGGGATCTTGTCCCAGATTTTGCCAGTTTGCATCTAACTTAAGAGACCTGTTCATAACATAGGAAAGAATTGCTTTACTTAAAACGATTTTCGGCATGAAAGAAAGAGAATCGTTCTCAAAATGTTGTTTCCTACATATTTAATAAATGTAAAATGCTTTCAGAAGGTTTATTTATTTTGAGAATGACACTTCATCCACTATTTAAATAATTATGAATGTGAACTTGAGATGTTACACATCATTACTTGTGTAATAGTTGAGGCCAGTATGTGCTAACCAACAAGATATGGGACAAGATCCGTTTCAAGCACACACATGCAAGGAAATGCAGCCTCAAATTTAACGCGCAAACTGCCTAGGCTAGTGCCTACACTGAGCCTGTACATACAACTCTGTACAAAAAATTGCAAACAGCGCCCGTTTGCCTTATTACTTAGGTTAGTTACAATCTTAGGCGTAAGCTGAAAACTCTAAACTTGTTGTATGGGTATCTCTCGCTATAAAAATTCTTTGGTAAGCAAAAGATTTACAGCTCGCAAAGAAGATCAAGTCTTCCAAAAGATTTGCAGGTTATACACAAACAGATTTACATTCTTTTTCTTTGTTTTGCAAAAAATGAAAAATTTCTTAGAGTGGCCTTGTTAGGTTGTGCTATCATGCTACTACTTACTAGGCCTACTAGTACTAGCAGTAGCACTAGGCCTACGGTACATGGCTACATACTAGTTTGGTTAGACTTTCCCTAGCCTTTGAAGCCTGGTTAAATGGGATCATTCCATGCAAACTCACCCAATACCTCAGATATATGGATGAAAAACTGAACTCAAGTAACTTACATTACTTAAAGAGCTTCTAAAGGCTAGTTCCTTTCTTACAATGGGTAAGCTACTGTAGGCCTACATTTATTTTTAGACTAAATTTCATCAACTTCGACCCTAAAATTCTTATACGAAAATGGAAAAAAAAGTTTAAATTTTGTTAATCAGTAATAACCTATGCCTATGGATTTTATGCTACCTTCTAGTAAGTTAGACTCATGATAATAAAACCGGTGAAAAAATTTCATTGGTACTTAATAAAGAACATACTTCATTACAAAATTTGTCCCGTCAGTCACATTCTGTCCTGTCCGTAACATGCATTTTTGCTCTATGATTATCACCTCTGTTCAGTTTGAGGCAAATATGATTAGCCTATGACATCAATTTAAACATTTTAATACATTATATGACATAAACAATTCAATTTTACATCCCAAAGTTAAAAAAATTGTACATGTTTGTACATTTCATGACATACTTAGTAAATATTCCCTTTTTAGTGCTTCACTTGCCTCTATGCACATTTACTGTACTGAGCAAGTTACACTACACCTGTCCCTATGCACATCTACTGTACTGTGCAAGTTACAATGTATGCAAGCATTACTGTAACTTCCAACCAATCAGGTGGTTTATTCTGCTCTTGTGTAGAAGATGGTTGTTGCACATGTTGGTCACAGACATGGTGCAGTTGTGTGAATCTGACAGAAAGTTTGCCAGAGGGTACAGTACTCATTCACTGATTTCAGAGAAAACTATACACATCAACAAGATGAGATCCAATCAGTCTTCTGGGATCAAAATTCATTCTCTCTTTATACTACTGTAGAATGATATACTGTACTACAGGAAGGAGGTGGAATTGTGTTTAGATCCATATGGAGTTAATATTTCAGACTACAAAAGTCACAACAAATATGCTGTTTACCTCTTCAATCAGACCATACTTGACAACTTTAAAAAGAATCATCCAGATGTACAAGTAAAGGTAGAAAAACTACAACTGCAGTCTGATGGAGG
The DNA here is from genome assembly GCA_009936505.3 of Holothuria glaberrima. Classification (NCBI taxonomy): domain Eukaryota; kingdom Metazoa; phylum Echinodermata; class Holothuroidea; order Aspidochirotida; family Holothuriidae; genus Holothuria; species Holothuria glaberrima. The sequence goes on from WURT03600916.1 coordinate 3,291, forward strand.
TGCACAACACTTCAAACAAAAATTCTCGTTATGCAGCATCACTTTGAATGAGGTACCCACTATATGGAATTTCACAGCAACTTCCTATGGGAAAGGGTGTATTGATGGGATTGGGGGTCTCTTAAGTGCTGAGTATCCATTTTTCAGAAAACTGAACAGCCTTAGTTCACACAGTGTAAACATGCATAAATAATGTAGCAACACTGCAGTGCTGTACCATAGGATGTGCAGATCAGTGTGATTTTTGCATGATATTTAATGTTGTAGTAGGTGGAAGTTAAAATTAAAGATTCTTTTGGCATTTGGGACTGATTCAAAATAATTTTGGAAGATTGTCTATGTAGCAAATTTGTTGGATGCAGTTTTAAGTTTCTATGGTAGTTGTCCACCTCGCAACCGTTCGCACTTGATACTGTACGACAAGTTTGGGTTTTTCAGTGCTTGTTTTGTCATACCCTGACTACCAGATGATTGCTACAGTACAGTATAGGCGTAGTACTCTTGGCTTACAGTAACTGTTCACAGAATTGACCTGTTACCACCATGCTGATATCTGATGCATGAATGAACACTTTTTCCGGTACTAGTTTGGCTGCAGCATGGCGTACCAACAATTCACTGTTCCAAGAAATCTAGTATTGTGTACTGTAAAAATCCAGCAATCTGTGTACAGTATTAATGAGCATTTTTAATGCCTGTCCCACTGTTACCAGTAACGAAGGAACACCTGTTTAATTCATGTTTTCTTAAGCACAAAAGGAGCCAAAGGACATGATTTGACATTTGTTAATAAATGTCCCTAGAACCTGTGTTATACAAATTTTTAAGTTTTTCTGTATTGAGTATATAGGCCTATATATAACTGAGAAGTAGCTAAAATACAAACTTTTTGGTAACAGAGCTCAAAAGGTAACAGAAGGACAAATTAGGCAAAATTATATACTGTTATACTAGTTAATGTAACAAGTTATAACACAGCAATGGAGGAAATGTGGCCATTGTGTGCCTGGTATTTACTGTGACTTCCAGGATCAAAAGGTTTTGTCTCTAAACCATTTTCATGAGGAAAGATGTGGTTTTGAAACTATCCCTATAATTCTGTGACATTTGTGGCAAAAAAACCAAAAATCAGCAGAAAATTTAATTATGCATAACTTTTGAATGAATTGGTACATTATATACTTTTGTTCTGTATAAAAGACCATGGCAAAATTTATCTGTTAGCTAGATCCAGCCATACCTCATATGACTACAGTATGTTCTACCATGTACTTTATATGTTTTGATCGAAATGCTGCATTCGCCTTGACCCTGCTCTTCTTAATGTGACATGAGGTTAGTTCTGTACCTACGTATTGTACAGTAAGTGCTATATTTACACGTTTTGTATGAAATCAACTTTTACTAGTTCTTCAGCTTACTGTAGGGTATTTACAAAATAGTAAAAATTTCACAAAATTGTCTGCAAATAATGAACACCTCTATTTACAGTACAAATAATGTTGATTTACATGTTGAAAAATGTTGAAGTCATTAAAATCAACACCTCTTCACCAAGTCTGAAGAATATTGGTCCAACAAACTAGCAAGACTTTTTAACACAAAAAATGTACATTTAACCTTCTGTCATGGGACCTTTGACCTCACTTGCCATGGCAAACACATATTTAGGTAGAAATTGGCATCCCTTAGGCTATTATGTTTGTGAAATTTCATGTGAGTGCAATGTTTCAGCTGGGAATTTTAGCCTAAAAACTATTTTCAAATAATTTGAGCTAGTTGACCTCTGCTCTGAGACCTTTACTTCTGGGGGTCTGGGATACAAAATTTTCCAACCTGGGGTACCCCACCATAGGTTAGATCTTGAGGCTAGTAACATGGGAATATTTATCATTAACATGACAATGGTTGCTACAGTATGTCAGAGGGTATTACATTATTTTGCTCAACTGGCACAGTGACTACAATACTCATCCTCTTGGAGCAATGAGTTAATAAGTGGTGAATTTTAAAACACTGTAAAGGTAATACTGTAATGTCAAATCAAAAACAAAAGTGGTTTTGCACTTGATTCATGTCAATAAACAAGGTAATCTTTTTATTCTTACTATTTTTTCTTATTTTTAATGAAATTTATTGAACTGAGGAGGCATCTTGGTCAGGGGGTGATTTTGCCTGGACTTTGTCATGGAGTGACTTTGTTTGCTGAGAGGGAAGCTAAATTTGCTAAGGGGACAACTTTGTAGGGGACAGCTTTGGGAAGGGGAACTAGAATGGCAACCCTACACTGTATATACAGTAGTGATCTCTGGTTGAATGGCCATACTGTACACAGGCATTAACTGAGGACTAACTCCACCTTACAACAAGCCTAGGTCTATTTGACCTTACCATAGGTTTTTTACTGATCACTAATTGTCTCATTTATCTTGGACAGATGGCAGGAGGTGGTGATGAAGAGCAGCCAGTTCAATGGGGGCCAGAGATGGAAGTTGCACTGTTTTATGCTATGAGGAAACATAAGCCAGTTGGTAAGAAATGTTGTTCAGAACTGAAATAAGTTCTTGGTGGCCAAGGCATCACACACAACATCTTTTAGGCTCATACCTAATGAGGAGCTGCTTATGGTGACTTCCATATCAAATTTTATAATTATAATGAAAAGCTAGAATGTTAGTGGGTCCAAAGATTTAGAAAATGCAAGCGTCATGAAGGAGCACATTATTCATCGAGCACAAAGGTATGCACTTGATATCAGGCCAGACTACTGTATGTTCAATAGACAAGCTGAAAAATTTTCAAAAATGGAGACAAAATTCAGAACATATTTCACACACTGTAGATTAAGAGTTTTAAGACAACACATGAATGATTGATATATATATATATATATATAAAATGCTGATTCCCCCCTTAAGGCTAAAAAATGGCCTGCCATGCGTGCGTGTTAACAGATAGGTGTCCGTAAATTCGTCGACTTTGAAGTAATAGCATAAAGGTTGTGTCTGTAAAAGGACGTTACCACACGTTTACATATTCCTATATTAAAAGTATGTAAAAACGTTAAGGGGAATCCATTTTTTTGCCGTATTTTTTTTTTCGCCCTATGGTCGACTTTCCAACAACTTCTTTCGCCCTAAGTGGGGAATTAGTGAAATATATATAATGCAAAGAATGAAAGAAAGTTGTGTATCCTTATCTCTCTTTGTTATACTTATTTATATGTATATATGTATATATATATCACTCCTTTTAGGTGGGTAGGGGAGGGAGAGAGTTGGAGGAGGGGAAGGAGCAAAGTATACTCAAACTGAATACACAAGGTGATTATAAATTTATTTCCTATTGATCTCTTAGGGGATTTATCACATACTGTACACAAGGATGTGATAAATAAGTGTACGGTATTACCGTAGTAGCGAACCCTTAGGAGATGGTAGTTTACTTATTCAATTTGCATGAAAGTTGTTACCCTTATTCCTTCTTTACAGAGCTCTTAGCACCACTGTCATGTATTTATACAAGTACTGATCTTTTAATTCTTTAGACCAAAAAGTGAAGGGTTGAACCTTTCTTAATAACCAAAGCCATACTGAACTGATAAGTATTGTAATTTGCCATACTCCATGCATTGCATACTGTACGTTGCCTACCAGAATGTCTTGTATTGGATCATTTATTTATTGTTATATGTGTCAACACATACATCCATTTACAGGCTTTCTTAGATACCTACTGTAAAATTCTATGATATTAAGTTATAGCACAGTTTTGTGAGAAATGATGGGAGATATCAGGTAAAGAAGTTCATGAAAAAAGTTACCCACTTTTACTAGCATAGTCGTACAAGTCAGGGGCCGTGGAGCCTATTTTGAAGTGGGGGGGGCTAATCATTGAAATAGCCCAATATGTTCAATATAATAAAGGCAATTTTAGTCGGCCCAAAATGCCCACAGCAGAAAAAGTGCAGGGGCTAAAGCCCCCCTAGCTCCCCCATCTCTCCCCTCCCTGCAAGTGTAAATGCCAAGAATATACAGTATTTTCATTCTTTTGTTTTTACATTTTCAGGTATAAACAAGAATTTCCATATGATGTGTATCTTTGAAAATTTAATGCAGTGCAGCCCCATAAAGGTGTCCTCTAAACAGATCTGGGAACATCTTGGTACAATGTATGACATGCAGGCATTGGTAAGCTTCTCTTGTGATAAAGGGGTTGTGTACAGTATGTTTTGCATTTGTTTCAGTGGAGTAGACTGACTATCATATCATATCTGGGAACTGTTTAATGCCATGGCTGGCAAACCGTATCTGATATAAGATCAGTATGTTTTCTCATGGCAGTCTCTGACATCCTACTGTACCATTATGGATGAGTGGGCTCCAGCCCAAATGAGGCGACATCTAACTTTGCTGCGCCACCATTGTTGACAAACTATGGTTCAGTATTGCACAAATACGATTAACTGCAGCTGTAAAATTAGTATCTGCACGTGCACCAGCTGTATTTAACCGCTGGCATACTGTATGAAAACAGCCTTCGGGTTTGCGATTGTGCATGAACACCATGACACATGAAAAGACATAATTTTTAGATCCTTCCTCATGAACAGACATGCCCAGATACTAACTTTTACAGCTGCAGTTAGTTGCATGTGGTATGAAGTACCAATCATTGAAATACCTATAGTTTTACAATACTTGAGCCTGCATATAAAACATGGTTGATTATTGGCTAAAGGAGTTTTGTTGGTGTTGTTGTCTTCATCATTGTTGTTGACTCAGATCTGGACATATATAAGTCTGCTAGCCCAGCTAGACCACTCTTGCGATAATGTGAGCATACTCTGAAAATCCCTGCGGGCTAGTGCAAAAAGGTGTTTACCATTGGAACCATACCATCTGTTCAAATATCCTTTGAAGCTAATATATACTTAAGACTTTGTCAAATGCTGAATGGACTACTGGACTTCAGTGGTAATCAACCCTATGTGGACTGACTTCAAAATACCGCACTTTGTGACCCAGTAAGACTGTGTGGAAGAATTTCAATGAAATATGTCTTGTGATAAAGCAGACTGTGTGTACAAAAGTGTTCCCTTTGTGTTCAGTATTACCATTACCACAAGTGACCCCCATGGAACCTGTTCAATACAGTACAGCATGTTTACATTTTTGTTTTTTTCCAAATAACAGCATGAATCTGAGGTGATGCCATTCTCCAACTCAGAGGAAAACTTTGAACTTCCAGAACAAGATTATGGTGATCTGAAGAAAGAAAAGGCAAAGAATTCAGACAAGGCCAGCATTCATGATGATGGTGAGTGGTTCAAGCAAAATGACCTCTGTGAATTTTATGTAAAGTTGTATAGAGTGGCCAGGTTTTTGATGGCCAGACCATTTGAGACTAAAAATCTTTGCTCTTAGAATACAATGTGATGTTCCAGGTAGGCTGGTCAGACCACGCAAAACTATAACCTTGATCTCTGGTGGTTTCAGTATGGTTCAGGTTTGTATGATCTGTGTACACCTTAAAGGGGCTCATTGAGTTGATATCAATAATTTTTGTGACAAGTTTGAAGGAAATAATTGCATGACAATGCTTCTAATTAGCCTAATTACTCATGTTTCACTTCCTACAGTTACCAAAAATGTGAGAAATTTTAGTTTTTGTGGACAAGGATTGCATATGATTACTACATTATGGTTAAACGTGTCTGGTCACAAACTCGTAATAAGTGATTTTAATCATTAATTACCCAGTCATAGCCATTTCAGTTGTGAGTCAGGTGTGCAGAATCTCTTAATAGTTGACCATTTACTATCAAGACGTAAGTAAATCTCAACAGGTGTGAAAAAATCATGAATTTTGTGAACCAACTCAATAAGCCCCTTTAACTGTGTACAGTATGTCATAGTTATCAGAATTCAGTTCACAGTAGAGGTTTCCATGATCCTCGTTTTTTTTTATTTTGATTACAGAGAAACATAATCATTCCATACAGAAAGTAAACTATATTTGCCTGGGTGTTTTTACAGGGTTTTCAGTGTTTGACCCCAGGTGACCCCAGGTGACATTTGACCTCCACCAAAAACAACATTTATCATCTTCTTACCATAACGCATCCATACACCAAGTATGAAATCTACCCAAGTTTCCTATCTTGAGATATCATGTTAAGGTTTTTAGTGTTTGCTCCCTAGTGACCCCAGGTGACCTTTGACGTCCACCAAAAACGATAGGGCACACCTTCTCACTATGGTAGATCTAGATATCAAGTTTAAGCTTTGTCCAACTTTCCCTTGTTCAGTTACAGCGTACCAAAGCAAGTGTCACAGACACACACACACACACGCCAACCTGACTACATACTCCTTTGCTAAAGCAAGGAACCAAAAATGACGAAACTGCATATCCTCTAAAGACATTTAATCCTAGGTAGTATTGAATAATACCAATAGTAATTGGTAGTATTATGTTGCTAAGCATCCGCCTCTCACGTGGGAGGCCCGGGTTCAAATCCCAGGTAGACTCATACCAAAGACTTTAAAAATGGAACCTTCTGCCGTTGTGCGTGATGCTCCGCATAAGCAATGGAGTAAGGGAAAACAAGCCAGTGAGCCACAACTGGAAAGAAGGCCATGGCCGGCTCGACTTGAACCAATTGGTTGGAAACTGGGCCGTTAAACTTCATCGAACTAACTAATACCTGAATCTCGTCCAGTCCTTCTCTTTGTCCAAATCTTAGGACATTTTTTACTTACAGAAGTATGTGTGCTATGATTGTATTTGTGAGTGGTATTTAGGTTTGGCTTGCCAACGATCCCAGAAATGGATAGAAGTTCCCAGAAATAGGGCCTATTCAGGACAGTCCTTGAATAGACTCATTCATGTTTACAAATGATGTCATGGCTGGCTGGTAAAAGAGTTGGTAAGGCATGCTTTCACTGTCATCACAATGAAAGGTAGATTCCTTCCCCTACTTTCTGCATGCAATTGCACAAGCGTTTACATGCACAACACCTAACATACACACATGTGTTCTTATGCATGCTCTAAGCCAACCAATGCCAAGCAGGGATGTAATTGTGATGAGCCTAATTAGATCCATGTCTTGGGAAAGTAATATACTTACTGCTAGTGTTTTGGTCAATGTGACATAGAGAGTAAAAATTTTTCATCTCTCTCTTGAAACTTACTGTTCATACATCTGCAGATGGCAGTATCAATTTTTTTTTGAATATTTCAAAAGATCAATGTTGTCAAAGTTTCATGTGATCAGTATGAGATGTCAGATTTAGGAGCACCTAAAGACAATTGCAGAGGACAGACAGTGCTATCTTTTCACCATTGGAGATATTTCCACCTCTCCATAGGGGAGTAGGGGACCAGTCTGGAAGTACCCTGCCCAGCCAAAGTACAGTCAGAAATTCTGAAATGCAGTTTGTAGGCCATCAGTAATCAGATGCTTTGAAAATTTTACTTTTTACTTTTTTGCATTTTTACTTTTGGTTCAAATATTTTTTGTTGGGTTTTGTAGTGTAAAAAACTGAAGTATATCTTCCCTGGCTTGTACCAAGAAAGGTTCCACATTGTGTTGATGCTGAAGTTTAACCAGCCTTTCTCTAAATTTGGAGTTATTCCTTCCTCATTTTGATACAGATAAGAAGGAAACCAAGGCCAAAACTAGCTCTTCTGGACAGCATCAGCCAGCAGCTGAAAAAGAGGGTGGCAAACGAAAGAGGACTAGGCAGTCTGCTGGAACCCCAAATGAAGCTCCAACAAGTAAACGAAGGAGATGATGTACTGTACTGAGATAATGGCAAGACATACATTTTTAAAATGTGGAAATAGTCTTAAGGGAGAAGTTTGAAATTTTGGCTTCACTGGACAGTAACAGAGAATTGTCTGTAGGAGAAAATCAAGTTTATGTCTGTTAGAACTTCCATGTCAAACAAGATTGTGAACTGTTGAAGGTAGTTGTTAAGGAAGTTGTTATGTGGTACGTAAGTGAATGAGAATGTACAGTTATGGTCTTGTGTTGTCATGGTAACTGAAACTGATTCGGTGTGTGATGCTGAAGGTTTCAGATTAGGCTAATAATGTCTGGTTTTCCAAAACTGCCTAACTACCTGATGACTGTTATTGTGTGTATCATGCTTGCAATGACATTGATGAGCAAACTGTTGTGTGATACGCTGAACTCATGATGCTGCAGAGGCAGTGGGGGAGCATCTATATACTGTAGTTGCCCATTCCCCCTGATGGACGTAATTTGCCTGTCAGTGCCCTTTTTTGGTTTTTACCATATTGAGGCATTGGGTATTGACCTCATTCAAAGCGCCCCTTCAAGCCCTTTTCGCCCTCTCCAACCGAATTGAATTGCCCCGCCACTTTGCAGAGGTTCCACTTACACTTCTGTTAAGAGCAAATATTTCAGTGCATGTGAATCACTAACACTGTTCCCAAAGCCTTGCAGGCAAAGTTATAACTACATTGCTCATGTTCCAACATCTTGGAAGGTCTCTGGTGTTAGAGGGAATCATTCCCCCAAACTACTTTTGAAACAAAATTGTGACAAAAATTTATTATTGTCCTTGCAAGTATATTTGAAGACCATGCAGGTCAAAAACAGTGCACATAAAGGTAAACCAAGCCTGGAACAATTCTGTGTGAAGCAAAGAATTAAGTTAAAAAATAATTGTCACATGATCAAAAGAACCATTCATAGGTATACAATGGTAAATTGGGGTGGCTGCATTTTCCCTTCAAATCAAGAATTCTCTGGCACAATGGCAGGTTTAATTGTAGTAGAACCCAAAGCGCATTGATAACTTTCACCCTGGGGTACAAATGAATCTTAGAGAAAATGTGTGTCAAGGGTGAACTATAAAAGATGGAAGACTTGACAGCTCCAATTTCCTTGTAATCTTGAAAGTTCCTAGAGTAACTTTGAGTCAACCTGGAGCTGTATGTACTTTTATAAATAAATAAAATTATGTTTTTCAATGATTTCAATGTACAACATTTCTGTTTTTTTATCTTTGTTTACATTCATAAAGACCTATGATTCAATGCCATAGATTTTGTCAAAGTATTTTTATGTTCTTGAGAGTCTGCTGCGGTTTTTCAATTTAATTTGTGGCAGAGATTCAGATTCAGATTTTTTTTGCATATGTTCAGTTGTAGAATACAGACATTCATATAATAATTACAGAATAGAACATATACTGGTTACTAGTATAATACTTAATGCTTATCAAAGCTAGTGACCATGGAGAAAAAAAAAAAACAACTGAAAGTAAATTGAAAACTAAATTACTAAAGAGTCGTCCGCAAAATTTTGATGTGTAGTAACTACTGTGAACTTATACAAAAGAACTGGTAATCGTACAGTAGTTTGTTTTTTTGTACATGACAGCTTCAGTCCTGGAGATATCAATCATTTTACAACTTGGTTTGAGCTTTCTCAGTCTTCATGTTGTATTCTTTGTGACGAATTAATATTACAATTGTTCCAGGCTGTAGTTTAGCGTGCAGGATGGCAGGCTTGCCTCCATGCAAAAGGCATATGGAAAGAGACATTTGATGCTGTTTGTTTTGCATCAGATTTTTCCTCTTTGTTTCAAGTTGGCTTTAGAGGGGAGGATGAGGGGGGGGGGTGGGTGGAGACAGACCATACCAACCTTTCAAAACAAAACGTATAGAAACTGTTAAAATGTCATTTGGTTTTATCATTCAGTACTGTTAGTAAAGCAATTAATGAATCAAAACTTTGCATACTTTAAAGCAGACTGCCTTAATTTTGCCATAATTTGTAAACTTAAAATTTACAGTAGATATGGAGGTTATTCTGCTTTGGACTTCATCCTGAAAATGTCACAGAGAAGTCAAAATGTTGGGATATATTGTAGAAAGAAGTAAATGCGCATATGGTGTCAATTATTTTGGACATTGGTAGAAAGGACTGTTTAAAAGTCTCAATTAGAAAAATATATGTTATGTAGTTTCAAGCATTGCACCCAATGGTATGACTTGCAGATCTTTATTGCATGTATTGGTGCTTATGTGTAAACTTACTAAGGTTTACTGGCTGTTTAATGAGAACAGAAATCAATCAAATGGGCAATAATTTGTGATGCCAGTCTTGTACTTCTCAAACTACCTGCTCTTGTCTTCCTTTTCCAGTTAAAAATAGGTGACCTTGGAATGGTATATTTGTTGCAAAGAATTCTCATATGAAGTGAACCTCAATTATTTCATTTTCAAATTTGAAAATGCTGTGAAGGTTTTGAAAAGAAAATTAAAAAAAAACATGGGAAGTATAGTATGTAGTACAACAATGACTTCATAAATTGTTATAGTTGGTTAAACTGCAATTTAAAGGGAGAAGGCAGTCACCCCAAGTTTATTTTCAAAAATTTGCTAAATCTGACTTATCTCCTCTTATTTCTCTCACAAGTATTTTTTGAAATGTTTCCTGATAAATTCATTGAATATTGAAGGTAAACCAAGGAGTTATTCTCTATAAATTTAAGAAATAAGTGACAAAAATATTGTTACATGATTGCTATAAGCAATTCTGGAACTAGTGTACTGGGGTACACTACTTCAAATTGGGGGACTGCATTTTCCCTTTAAAAGTAACTGAAAAATCTTAAGTGTTTTGTATCTCTGCTGAAAGATAAGCTGTAAATATGTCAGATGAACTAATAACTTTCATTTGTTAACCTTAACACATACTTTTCCAAATTTTAGACTTGTAGATACTAGTTCAGCCAACAGCAATTATGCGGATAGTCTTAAACTCTGGACAGCCATTACGATGTGTACTATTCAAAGTTCAGCAGAAACTGTACTCATTCAACAAATGTGTAAGATTCATGGTTTTATGCATGATTTTTTTGGTCATAATGAATGAGTTTTTGAAAACAGGTGGATGAAATACTTATATTCAGGAAGTAATGGGCACTATCATGTTGATAAGTGGTATGACAATTTTCATATGGCACTGAATGTGGTCAGATTTTGTGTAAAATTTAAATGTGTCCAAAAATCATGTGTATACTCATTTTGATACATTTGGTTGACATGACAGCATAAAATCTAAATAGAAAAGTTTTCAGAAAGGCTTGTGCTGAAATTTCTTAATAACTTAGCTAGCTAGCTAGCTAGCAGTATGGCCATTCTGTAGAAGTGATGTGTGTGTGTGCATTTGAAGATGGAACAGTTTCTAACAAATGCCAGACATCAGCAATACGTAGACCTGATAACATTGAATGTCCAAACATTGTTGCTTGTCCCAACTTACCTTGCATTAATGGAGATTTGTTGGGCATGAAAAAATTCCTGCCCATCTCATGTGTAATGTAAGACATGTCATAAGGGGTAAGATGGTTTTGTCCACAAATTTTCTGTTCTTGGCAAACTGTCATAAATATCAATCTTTCCTGAAGACATTTTGTGATGAATTGACATTAATTTTTTTGTTGGGGAAGGAGACCAGACTGAAGTCCCCAGACCTCCTGTCTCTTATTGGTTTGTCACGTGTTCGTTCACAGCACATATCACTTTCATTCGGCATGTTTCTAGTGCAATAATAGTTTCCCGTCTAATATGGCTGCCCAAGTCATATGCTTCCTTAATTTAATAATTGGAATCTAAGATTTCTGGAGAAGTGCTTCACATGTATTGCAATCTCTCATTCCATCCCTTCACACTAGTTGAGTGGACACTTATGAGATCCTGCAGGGAAGACACTGTAGTAAGGTCTGATGACTGCTTATGTTGGTTAAGTTTATGTAAGTTCAAGTCGCTTTTGCTCCAACATCTCTATGTTCCACAACTTTATAGGGACTGGGATGACGATGTGTAAGTTAGGGCTAGACAAAAACAGAATCTAACCATTTATTGTAATATCTCTGTGAACCCTTAACAAATTTTCAAAAATGTTGATCTCTTTCCCAAAGCTATGCATATGCTTGTCTGTAGTACTGTCCAAGTACAATAGGAGTGTTGGAATGTAGAGATGTCAGAACATACTGTAGAGGTGTTAAACCCATCCCCAACAGCTTGCTATCCCTCTGCCCTCTAAAAATTAAACAGTAACTATAATCACTTTAGTAGAAAAAGATATGGACAATCCCAACCAGTGCCTCTCTAAATTTAAAAAGGTGCCCCTTGTCATTCTGGTTAAAGGAAAGGATAATTGGTGCACCCTTACACATAAACACCTCTTGGCATAAAATAAGAGAAGCCTTTCTCAGTCCAGTGTAGCAGTTGTCATGAGGCCAGCAGATCATCCCTAATGATTATTCAAGAATGCAAAGCAATATTGTGCAAGTCGAGGAAGTGAGCCATATGAGTAGCCATAACCTCAATCTTTTCTCTCTGATTGGTCAAATACCCATTTTTTGACTGAGTAAACCTGTTCTTCTACCTGAAACAATTGCCAAAGTGTTTTGAAAAATCTGCCCAAAGCACAACAGGCTTCAGCCCCCTTTATCCAGACTTCAAATTAGTGATGGTGCAAACTGGGATAGGAGTGAGGTCATCATACCTTAAGGTAATGCTAAAATTTTTCCCCCACATTAGGAAATAGCTAATGAGCTGGTTGCATCAAAGTGCTGTGACACCCTCATCACTTTTCTAGTATGATCTTCTGCCACTTCTAAAAACATTTTATACTGTTACTAGTATCACAATTGATGCAACTGTTTTCTTATCTCCATGGTTCAAGGCACCTCCCAGGACAGTTCATCCAGAACAATTCCCAACCTAAATAGTCTCCACCTTTAATAGAAAATTCTGAACCATGACAATTACAAATTTTCAAGTGAGAGAAGACTGAGGTGTAATGTCATATGGGTGGTAGTTGTCTGGGTACAAGTTATCCTGCGACAAATTGGCCGCAGTAGTAGGGGTGGAAAATCAGGGGCATAGTTGTCCAGTCGCAATCACCACCACAGCCACTGCTGTTGAATTCTTAAAGGAAGCCTAGAGAAGGAGATACCTCATGTTATTAAGCCTACCCTAAATGAGAAATGAATAGGCTGAATACCCTAGTGTAAAAAAGATGAGTGTCTTTCCAATTTAGTTTGAGGTAAGCATTTAAGTAATATACCCCTGGAGAGATAACCAAGTTAATTCTCCTCACAATGTGCACACAAATTTTCATTTACGGAATTGCCTGAGCCTTACTTTGAAAAATTATTCAGACATCTGTTGGAATAAGCATGCACTCCAATTGTCACAGAATAGCTGTGACATCACACAGTTACTGTGACATCACAAAATTGCTCACATCACAGAATGACAGTGACTTCAGAGAACTATTGTGACATCACAAAATTTGATTACTTTAACACCTGCGATTGCGACAGAATTCCATCCATGTCATTGCATTCTGTTCTTTCCAACAATAAAGACAAGTCAATTTTTTTTTTTACACTAGAGTTGGCAATTAGCTTATTGGGAAAATCTAGAGTGATGGTCTGCAAAATAAATTTTGCCCAGCTAAACTGGAGCAGTTATGGGACATGTCTGCCAGGATAAAGCAACTTGAGAGAAGAAACCTTGTGTTTATTTAACTGAGAGATAATAAATGGTCACTTGATCTATGGTAACCAGGAAATCTACTGGGGTTGATCCTTTGCCTTTGTAGGAGTGTCTGCTTATTAATGACAGTATAATACCGTGATAATCACATTTACCCCTTTATGATCTAATTATGAACAACCTATGACTATACCCATTTTGGGGTTGAACAGTCCTAAATAGAAATAAGCATTACACTAGCATTTTTGAGGATTACCCATCTATGAGAAATTTTGAGATTTGTCATGATTATTGTCATATTCAATGATTCTTCCAAGCTGAAAAGTGAAGATAGACCTACAAATTTTATTTTTTCATCTCAAAGGAACCCTGCCTCTAAATAGCATATATCTTCCAGAAAATTAGGCAACTGGTTAAGGCAAAGCTGACTTGTAACCCAGTAATTACTGAATTTATAGTACTGGTATACAGTTCCCGTTTAGCTAGTTCATTATGCTGTGTCCTACAGCACTGTGCTTGATCTCAATTGCCTCACTCCACCTAGACATTAAAAGGGTATCTGTGAGGATGTACTTATAATGTGGGTCTAGTTTATAACTGTAGGTGGATGGAGTGGGTGTTGCTTGAAACTGGTCACCATTGACCAAGGACGGTATGGACAAATGGTGGCTTCTTAATGTCAGACCTTTTGTTTACAACATCTCCCTCTGGAAATGTGAAAAAGACATTCACAATACAATCAGGGACTAATTGAACCCAAAAGGAATAACAACAAAAACATCTACAGTTTTGAAAGTAGAAACATAAGTTGTATTAATAACTGTAAAGTACAGATATTTGTGGCTATTGTGTATGGCTGATATGCCATTCATGATACAGACATATATCTTGTTGACTCTGAAACAGATTTCCCTCCATCAATACTAGGTATGCTTGTATTTTGTACTTTTTCTACCCTATTGTCAATGGCTTAGCCCTTGATAGGCTCTGTTGGGACAGTGTTTGCATAAAGCAAAGGTATCCAGCAAATATTAGAGTTGTGTGCAGGAATATCCTGTACCTGCTGGGAAAGCCTGATGGGAAAATTTCACTTTTTATGTTGCAACATACTTAGACACTCCCCACCCCCTCTTTCACCCCCCCCCCATTTTGGAAGGGGGTTTAACCCCAACCCCAACCCATTTTAATTCTGATACCTAGTACCAACAGAGTGTTGAGAGGATCCTCAACTTTATATGAAATTGTTAGGATTATTTGGTATACTTTAACATTATTTGTGATCATAGATAATAACAAACTAAAACCTCAAACTGGCATGGTCATACTATGGAAATTATGGCTCACAAGACTCGTCAACATCAAAATATGACAGCTTCCTTAGGAAAGGGAGGGGGGTAGGGCAAAGGCCTTGGAATATGGACAGCTTAAAAAACACGTTTGCAGTTTAAATACTGGAAATATTCCTATCTATGTCAATGTCACCACTGTAAAATCTACTTTTCCAGACAGATAGACAGAATTTCTGCACCTGGCAACTATAAGATAAGCAGACCACAGGCAAATTTACTTCAATGATATGAAACATTTCCTTGAACTCAATGCTTCAGTACTAGAGCTTGCATCTCATATAACCAAAATGCATGAAACAACACCTTAAAGATATTTAACTGTATACTTTAAATGTATGTGAATTATGAGATTTTTATATCATTATGGCATAAACACAGTGCAGCCCTTGCCACACATCCTCCTAAATGCTGTGGATTTATTTTCAAGTTGGGGGAAGGGGAAACTCTGGCCATACATGACAACATTAACACGTCATTCTGTGAACTTCATGAAGGCACTCTTAACGACCAAATCCAATAGGACTCCAGTGCTTCCCTCCGCTTAAAGTACAATTATGAGCCCGACTTCTAGATCTAAATATCTTACACGAATGCACTATCATCACGATACTGCCACAAGTGAACAGTCTTTGAAGTTGCATTATGCCACCCAAATAATAGTGGTAGATTATATGAAGCACTGGAAGAGTGACATCTGTTTCATAGAACACTTTCACACAGTGTTGAACTGTATGTGTGTCTGAAGCAACACAGGAAAGTGAAATCAGTACACTTCCGTCAATACAATAAAAAGAAGGACTAGACTGCTGATTTTGGTCTGAGGTTTGGTAGATCGTGTACGCCATCTTTGTCAATAATGCGAACTTGGAACATTGGTAGATTGATGATGAAACGTCTTTGCACCTAAAAATGAAAGCAAGAAATAAATTTTGAAAATAAGGCAAAGTTGTTAAATTCAGAACTTATGTTGACAAAACACAGACTTCACATCATATTTTAATAATAGTAAAAATCTAACCAGCAATACCATACTCGGCTCTGAGAAATGTATAATAACAGTTTGAAAGATAATTTCAAGGTGGATTTTGCTGGTCAGGAGTGAAGGATATTTTTCATGGAAAAAGTAATGGATTATGGCAAAGGGGACTATTCAAGTGAGAAGGGGGTTTATGCAACAGGTTGCTCAAAAGGTTAGTGTTAATCTTTGGTATGGTAAAAGTAAATCTCTTCCTGTAACCCTTAAATGGTATTTTCAGCCTAATGGTTCCTTGACGGAAAGTTGGAATATGATAATTTTTTTTTTGTATTAAACCGCTCTACACTAACGATAACCCTCAAAGCAATTTACAAATACTAGCCCTGATCAATGGCAAATCATCCCAAAGACAATCCCTCCAGTGCAGCAGCAGCTCTAACAGCATGCCCAATGACAATTCACCTCAATGGTACCCATCCCCTGGGTGGAGAGAAGCAACTGAGAAAGCATCTTGCCCAAGGACATAACATAAAGACCCAGACGGGAGTCGAACCAGCAATCCTTGGATCATAAGTCCATCACCTTAACAAATAGGCCACCATGCTCTCTCTATATATACAGCAGTATTGTGGTCAATGTCACTGTAACCTAGGCCATGTCCCCAAACACAGCACAGCCCAAGCTGGTAGCAGTACATACAAACATGTGGAATCGGCTCATAAATGAAATATGTCAGTGTTTTGTGAACAAATTATGGAAATGCTCACTAATTAAATTAAAGCCCTTCAAATTACTCTCCATTTTATTGAGAGGATATACACAATCATTTTCATCTTGTAGTCCCCTTGTTATATATTTTTTAAGCAAACCACATTCAAAATCTCAGTGACCAAGGGGTCAAATTGCTCATGTAAGGCTTGAACCTATACTTCATAGCAACTATATAAGCTATGTAATAAACCAGGCCTCAACAAATTCTTTTTTCTCCACTTTAACATCAGGCTAGCTGTTCTCTGACTCAGCTTGCCTACATTAATATCTACTTGCAGAGCTGCCAACCTTTTCAAACCAAAAAACGGAATTCTGAGCCCAAAAAACAGAATTTTGTAATTTGAAATATTTGGACTTGGAGCTTAGCCTAGATAAGACTGGCAGAGCTGCCAAGCTCTAAACTGGCATTTCCTTTTAAAATTTACCACTAACTTTCCATCAAAAGTTCATACATAACACAAAATAGGTTTAACATAGAAGTTTTTAGCCTACTGATCTCCTAAGTTTAATATAAACAGCTTGCTCCATGTTCCCAAATGAAGTCTTTAACGTAAGCCAGGCTT
>WURT03601138.1:0-20505 GCA_009936505.3 Holothuria glaberrima
ATTGTGTCTGTTTGGCTCTTGTCAATTTCCAAACCACAGTACACAAAACATTTTACAAAGGCAAGGAATCACTTAGCTTTTTGGCTTTCTGTTTACGACTGTTAAAGGGGGTCATTGAGTTGATATCTATTTTTTCGCGATGAGTTTGAAGCAAATCTTTGTATGACAATGTTTCTTATTAGCCTCGTTACTCATGTGTTGCTACCTTTAGTTACCAAAAATGTGAGAAATTGTACTTACTTTCTGTGGACAGGTTGCATATGATTTAAACCTAATGGTGAAAAGTATCTGGTCACAAATTTGTAATAAATGCTTTTAATCATTAATTACCCTGTCATTGCCATTTTGGTTTTGTGTCAAATGTGCAGAATCTCTTAGTTTTACCATTTACCATCAAGATGTGAGTAAATCTCAACAGGTGTGAAAAAAAATCATGAATTTTGTGAACCAACTCATAAGCGTGTTTAAAGTCCACAGTTTTGTACTAATCAAGTATGCTTCCACACCAGCTTCCACACCAGTAAGCTTCCAAACCAGTTTGTTAACATCCATTAACAAATGGACTGGCTTTGCTTTTACAAAATATTAGTTTACAAACTTTATTGGCAAAGTGGCTGAAATGAACATTTTATTGAAAAATCTGTTGTATCTGAACACAAATGCCCTGATTTGGCCTTAGGTTAGCCTGAAAAATGTCCAGATTTTACCTTTGAAGCCCACATATCCCATGACCTCAGAAAAATTGAATATTTAAACATTTTTTGTATCCTATGGACGAAGGTTTAATCCTGGCCTGGTAGTATCTATCACATTGTAATAGGCAATATAAAAGACAGTAGGAAATGTCATAAATATAACTCTGTGGTTTATGACACAAGTAAACAACAGTATTACAAAGAACTTTTCCATGTTTAAAAGGAACAATAAATCATAGCTACTTTGAGGAGCAGTTGGTTCTTCCCTGCTGGCATTCAGCTGAAGGCAGTTTAAAGACAGACACTCATCACCCTGAAGTATGTTTTTGGTTTGGGGGTATCAAAATTTCTCAGTTTGTTACTGCTCTTTGATTGTCATCAAAGTTTGAAAATTCAAATGATATAGAGTAACACTCATTCCACACAATGCAGAGAGAGTGTTTGGATTACACATTTATAGCTTTGTAAGCTCACCAGGACATGGCCCGAAACAGTGAAATAGGTTGTGTCTTCACAAGGAGGAGCTTTATACAGTATGGGAGGAGCTACAAGTTGCTTAGTTGGGAGAATTGGAACCGTCTGGGGTGAGGAGAATTGTCCTCCAATAAAATATGAATTTGTTCTGTTCAAAAGGGCCCTTTAAAGACACACCTAACTAATCTTTATAGCCGTTGTGCCTTAATCCCCACATGCTTTGAAAAAAAAAATATTAAAAATTTTAAAAAAACCATATGTTAAATAAGTAAACTTATAAATATTTACAACCCCATACTCCTATTATCTTTGTAAGAGAGTGTTATTCATTGTGAAATTAAGTGAAATCTCTGATTAATTATTTTTTAATAGTATTTTCCAACTTTTTGTGACATTTTTACCAATCTGTCTTTGATTTTGTTGATGTGCACTCTGCATGCTGATAAAACTGTGCTAAAATTAGTGTTAGGTTTTGGCCCACTGTCTGTCTTTTTTGCCTTTTGGATGTAAGAAAACAGACCCTGTACTCTTATTTTAACCTAAGCCTGACCCAAGGCTCTGAACTTGACTGTGGTAGTTGAGCCCATTGTCTTCAAGTGGGGTGGCAAGTATTGGCAACCTTCCACCAGTTTTCAATATGCCATACTCCCACCATTAATATTTCAAATCTGTTGTTTTAATCATGGATGGACTTTTATGATGGATCCATTTTAACTTCCTGTAAACAAAAACCCCTCCTGGTCAAGCAAACATTCACACCTTACCCACACTCTTCCCCCCCCCCTCAGCCCCAAATTGACTGGGTATGAGCCTAGTTCCAGTGCTCAATGGAAGCATGCCACTTGAGGCTAGGACCCATAGCCATGGTTGAGTGTTGCAGATCATCTTTTGTCTGCTTGCACCCCCTCCCCCCAAGAGTGACATCTGACAAATGGTCTGATCTTTTCAGAAGGAGTGGGGGGGTGAGGGATGTGTGATCCATTTTGTTGTGCTTTCAAGTAAGATCCAGGATATTGAAATGAGAATGCACAAAGACCTTTGAGGCCCTCCTCTAAAATGTTCGCCAACCCCATACCTCTTTCCCATCTGATATAATGAATGGTTGCACCAGCAAAACAATGCACTTATTGTTCTTTTTTCTTCATTTTCAGGTAGCAATAGTGTGAATGTGTTCCTTGGTCTGGGTCTACCTTGGGTATTAACAGTAACATACAGAGCTTTCATCAATAAAAAAGTGGAGGTTAAGGAAGGCAACCTGGACCTGGCTGTTATTCTTTTTACTTCCTTAGGGACCCTCTGTATTATATTATTGATCCTCAGGAGAAGGGTAAGTTGGAACATTTTATGAAATGTAAGTCTAATTGAGTCAATTACTGAGAATTTTTTAGGGTCGGGTGGGGGGGGGGGTTAATTTGAATTATAAAGCAGTCTTTAGAAATGAAGATATGTAAATATGTATTTTGAACAGTCATTTTTCATAGAGAAAATGTAACCCTATTATAAAATGCAGCACAGTGGAAAGAAACATGCCTTCCAAAATGCTTTGATTTGTAAAAGGATGTAGTTGAAGAATAGAGAGAGAGAATGGTAGTTTTTCTTTTACAACTTGGCAGTATACCACATGGTATTGAAATTTTCATATGACTGGACATGCAGGCACTGAGAGTTTAGGCAAAACCTGTCTCAAGCAGTTGTTTGGAAAATGTCAGACAATTTTCTCACGTAGTAAAGATTTCTTTTCTTGGACAAAAAGAGCTCAGCCCCTGTAGAAGAAATGTCCCTTATGCCTCCCTTATCTCTCTCCCTCCCCCACCCCCATCCTTGCCAATATGGACTGTAGAAATTATACCTTTAAATTTGTGGAACAGCCATTACTGCTGCAGATTGAGCCCGACTTTTATTGAGTATGTACTTATACTCACACTTGAACACATTGTCTGTATCTGTTCTCTTGAGAATAGGTTTGTACTTACATTCACACATTTTGAAAGTTTGGAATAAACTGCTAATGAAAAACTTCCTTCTAACACTACAAGAATGTATCATCTTTATGTTAAGTTCTCTTTCAAAGAACCCCTGTTATTAAAAGAAATTGCCCTATTAAAAACATTTCATTTTTTTTTTTAATTTTTGATTCCAGGTGCTTGGTGGAGAGCTTGGAGGTGCAAGTATTCCAAAGTTTGGTTCAAGCATTTTCTTAGTGTTGGTATGGTTTGTGTATGTTATTATATGTTCTCTGAAAGTGTACGGAGTTTTCTAAATGCTTAACTCCTTGGTAACGAGGTTTGACTACACAGAGAACAATACCAATTATGACCAAGAAGAACAAAGGGGAGAAGCAAAGAAGAATTTTAGAAGCCATAGCTGTTAGATACAGTTGAATCTACTTTTACTTTGCTACAAGAGAATGTGTAAACTTTACATTAGTTTATCCCATTACTTTTATTGCAAAGTCTGATTTTTTTGAGGAGGGGGGGGAGAATTTATTTATGTTTTGTGTACTTAATTGTCATTTTTTTGGCAAAACATTTGCTAAAATTTAATGATGCTGAAAAATGAATATAAAGAGATACAGAATACATAATTTGTGTTTGCTGTGTTATACTCCCAAGCAGGGGTTCTCAACCTTTTTTCATTGGCATACTTCTGAAGTATACATGGCCAATGACGTGTATGCAGAGACAGGGAAAAACATTTCTCTTTTATCAAATACAACACAGCAGTGCTAAAATTTTAACGAAAGTTATGACAGTTAAAGCAACTTTGTCAGACAAAGGATTTCATTGTGCTGCCATAAGATAGTACTGGTTATAGGACATAGTACGTTATCTAACAATGAAATGAAAGTCACTTCAATGTTGGTTTGCCGGTCATGTTCAGTCCATTCCTTCTTCATCAAAATGATGCATACTTTGAAAAGGATGTTTGCATTACACCTGAAAAAATTCCTGGCAAACCCACAGGGGTTTGTGTGAGTTGAAACCCCTGTTCTAGAGCTACAGTATTATGTTGGACAAGAACTTTAGTGTTAAGTGGAAAATTTGAGTTCCTGTTTGGATCATATGAGATATGATGTTTTAGTTTTGTGTGCATACCTTGTAGTATCCAGAATGCTGACTGATTTGGACCACAATACATTAATATTTATATGACTTGTTTAAGACCATTCCTGAAATATAACCTTTCCAAATATTACAAACCATGATTCTTTTTTCATGGAAACTGTCACTATTAAAGTGAAATGAGGTATTTGTTCCTTTGTTCCTATCAAATTGCCACTTGACAAATTTATATCCATTACTATTTCATGGGTACTTATGCCCAACTCTCCTAAAGAGTATAAAAATTACTCCTTTGATTCAGTTTGTAATAGTACGAAAAGGGCTTACCTGTGTCAGAATTGGGTTGAATTCATAGCAGTAAACCCTTGGGATGGGGGGGGGAGGGGATAAGGGGCTATACCCCTCCCACTCTTTGTAGATGCTCCCAGTGACTTTGACATTTTCACAAAGTAAATCTTGCTTAGTGCCCCCCCCCCCATTTTTTTCACACATTCTACTGGCTGAAGAAGCTTATCTATATGGTGTTCCTCTACAAGCCGGGAAACAGCTTTAAATACAAATCTCATGATGTCATTTTAACCTCGTTGCTTAACATTTTAACCTCATTGCTTAATAGTTATAGACCGACTGCATGGTCAAATGGTCAGAGCATCCTACTTGCAGCTGGAAGTTCGGGGGTTCGAATCCTGGCCAGGTCATACGAAAGACTTTAAAAATGGAACCTACTGCCATTGTGCTTGGTGCTCAGCATAAGCAATGGAGAAGGAAAAACAAGCCAGTGAGCCACAACGGGAAAAAAGCTGTGGCTGACCCGACTTATACCAATTGGTTAGAAACTGAGCCGTAAAACCTCATTGAACTAACTAACTAAGCTTAATATTTATATGTAACACAAAATAGTAGGAAATGGAAGATTTTTTGAATTTGCAAATCAAGTGTAAATGTCACTCTGGAGCTGCTTTCATTGCCAATAAAATTTTGTTTTTGAGCCTGCTTGTTTTATCATAAGGTTGAAATTTTAACCAACTAGTAGACATCCAAATGTTTTATCTGAAAACCTTGAGAGAATTGCAAACACTATATTTACAGACGGTTTCTTTTTTTATGTAGTTTTATGAATTTTATTTAGATTAAAAATGGTAAATGTCTTGGTTTAAATTTTTTTTGTGTGTTTTATGTATAATCAGTAGAAAAAGTTTTTTAATTAATGTCCTTTCCAGTGCCTCACAGTTATTACGTTTGGAATCCTGTTATTGTTAGGCGGATTCAGTTTCATCTTGTGGTAGGGGACTGAGTTTTAAGTGTTTGCTATTTATTTGTAAAACATTCCATAGTTTATGTATTCATATTTGTATGCAAAGTTACCTTGATTTTTTGTTCCAAAAATTTAACATTTTCATTACATTCCATTCTGTCCCCTTTTTGTGTTCATCACTGGGGATTTTTACCTCTCATA
The DNA here is from genome assembly GCA_009936505.3 of Holothuria glaberrima. Classification (NCBI taxonomy): domain Eukaryota; kingdom Metazoa; phylum Echinodermata; class Holothuroidea; order Aspidochirotida; family Holothuriidae; genus Holothuria; species Holothuria glaberrima. The sequence goes on from WURT03601138.1 coordinate 5,688, forward strand.
TTAATAACTACTCATATCACACCTATTGAATAGAGTAATCAAACTCCTGGCAAGAGCAGTATCATATCCAGGAAATTTTCTTGGAAGGGGGAGGAAGGGGAGGGGAGGAAGGGGAGGGGAGGCTAGATTTTCCTGCACAGGAGGGAACCAAGGCTGTCTTCAGCCGTACCATTCTCCCCTCTCAATTTGCCACTCAGCAAGGGAGAATTTCACTTAAAAGAAATGTTAACGATGAGAATATCAGAGGGAATGCTTATTTGTCGCTAGAGTAGAGGAGGGCTTGGGGAGGGGGAAGGAATATCTGTTACACACCTTATTGGAAAAGATTTTTATGATTAGAGACAAACTGTTTTTACAAATGTGAACAGTTTTCCTTCTAGTTTCCTTTGTATCATTTTCTACATCACTGTCTCAGAGTTTGTGTCTTTTATGTCTTATAAGATGCAGCAAGCCTTTCTGACAAACCAACTAGATCAATTACCACACAATGAAACTTTCAGCAAAATATCTGCTACATCGTTATTTACAGCTGAAAGAATAAAATGGTACTATTTTTAATTTCATATCAGTATTTATTGATTTCCTAGAATATTGGCTGAGGAAGTAGTATTACCTTAAAATTTTTAAGAGTTCAAGTGGACTTCTGCTGCTCCTTTGTTTGTGTGGAGTATTCTGTTTGTTTGTTTTTGTTTTGTTTTTTTTTTTTGGGGGGGGGGTTCATTTGTTCATTTGTGAGACCTTCCTTGATATGGTTGTTCTTCAGACTATCATAACCAATGGAGCTGTCCGAGGTAGGTAGCTCCATGGTTAACTGTGGTGTGTATGTCAGTGACTGCAGTAAGCCAAGCAGTGCTTTAACCTTTTAAATAAAAGTTTAAAAGTTTATTTCAGCTCTCTCTGAAAGTAATTAATAAAAGACATTTTATGTACTCAGCTGGTCTGTGAGATGCATCCAGTTTTATGTAACATTTATTTTCAACAAGAGAGAGAAAAAGTGCTAAAAACGTAGGTCACTTTGGATTCAGTGACCTCTGTGTTGTGTTTAGTGAATGAGGGAGCCATTACCCAATGCAGATGGATGAATTTAGTTTTTAAACTTTTTCTTGTACACAAGTACATAGATAGTAGGCTAGTCTGGTTTAAGTTGACAACTTTCGAGTAGTGTGCAATTTTACTTTTGGGGTGCATTGCCTGAGAAATATTTGAATAGCTCTATAACTTTTATCTGACTATTTTGCCAAATTTTTGGATGTTTATTGCATGGATATTTTCCTCTCTTGCTGGTCTGACTCATTTGGTCATGTTGTGGCCTGTAAGGTACCACTCCTCACTTTTGTTTTATATTCCTAACAACTGAAGTGAACACATTTCAAAGCATTCCTTCGTAGAAATGAAATTAGTGTAAAGAGATGTGAATAGCTTCTGTGAATAAATGTATTATTTATATTGATATGATTTATACTTATAAAAGAATTATCAATGTGTAATAAAAAAAGAACATTTAAACAGAGATAAAATTTCAATCTTCCAAGCTCTTTTCTGGTAAAGTGCCAGAAAGCACCTGCATATATGTATATGGCCTCTCACATATCAATTCTTTGCTATCATATCAAGCACAGAATGTATGGTAATCATATCATGTAGAATATGTATATATAAATTTATATTGATAGTGATCAAGATTTTTCCGTTTACATGGAACTTATTTCCCATTGTAAGCAAGGGCTAAGTAGCAGCAGGTGATGTGTTCTATTATATGTTTGTATGCAAGAGAAGATTCTAGATTTTATTTGCTGGGGTTAGGAGATGGGGTTTGAAAATTGTTTTTACTGGTAGCCATGGTTTGGCATGTAGGCATGTGGAAACCTGATTGCTAGCTTTATTTTTTTATTGAAACATTTGCTGGTTGCAGAGAGTAAGGAGGGGGATGTCCCACACCACTGGTATGACATAGGTGTGTTAGTGTGACATCCAATCAGACTCTCTGAGATATCATTGTTTACTGTATTATTTAAGTCTTGGTGACTCTTATTTGGGGCTAAGTAATTTCAAAACTTTAATAAGATCAGATCACATTTTGTCCCAAGTGGTAGCAGAATGGAGCTATCTCTGTTGGTTAATAAGAATCATATTGGTGTGAAACTGGGAACTGGAAGTGAAAATGAATGTTAATCAGATCTGGTTCATAACTTTGAGCACAATATCCAGTGGCATTGCCAAAGGAGGATGGGGGATTGGGGTTTTCAACCCCCTCCCCATGTCTCTTACCCCTAGGAGCCTCCCCACCCTTAAATTCAAGAGTGAAAAAGTTTATACCAATTCTGTGTATTTTCCCTTCCTGACCCTGACCACCCCCCTTTAAAAAATGTATAACTAAAATGCAAACTAAGCCACTGAAAATGATATATATGCTTGATTGATTGACAAATTAAAAAATTTACACTTGAATTTCCAACTTAGAAATGATACCTGATATGTATCAGGGTACTGTTGATTAGGGGATAGTTTCAAGAGGGTCTTTTCCATAATTCCACTACTCCCTAACACTGAAGAACACCTTAGGTCAATTCCACTAACATCAGTATTAAAAATGATTGCTAAATCACTGCCTAACTAGTAATCATCATGACAAGATATAGGAAGGATTTATTGGTAAAGCTCTGCCAAAGAGTTTATTCCTTTGCCTCTTCTATATGAGCCATTGCTGAACCCATCATAAGAGACCTAACTTGGTGGTACAACCAGGGAGTTGCAATGCAACATTGGTGGCTGTAAGTTTGGTCTAGTCCATTGCAAAATTGACATGGATATCAACATTAGCAATTATTGGTAACTGTTAATGATATCTGCCCCTGGTCTGTCATGAATGTCTCCCAACGCTCCATAACACCAAACAGGTATTCATACAGAATTATTTCTGGGGTATGATTACATTGATCACTCTCCCTTGCAAAAAAGTGGAGGTTGACATGTATCCTCTTTCCCCTTCCAAGACTGATGATGCCCTGGGAATAATTTATTATTCTGAATGTGATCCATGTTTCAAATGAAGTGCCAATGCCCTAAAAATTGACATTTTCCCACTAAAATTGACAAAGTTTTTGTTTACTTTGCTGTTTTTCTTTTGGGGGGAGGAGGGGGAGAAGGGGGAGGAGGGGGAGAAGGGGGAGGAGGGGGAGGGAGGGCTCCCTTTAGATCCTCACCTTATACACCCATGGTAGTCACAATCATGCCTCTGCATATTTACGTACGTCACCTTGCATCCAGCTAGAGGTTCTGTAATCACAAAATGGACTCATTATGTCATCAAAAGGAAGCCACGTCTCACCTTCGACCGCATCCTCATGCATACAATTCAATATCAAACCTGTTCACTACTTCCTTCTAAAACTATTTGGATGTCACAATAATGGATACTATATGTTTTCTGCTACTATAGTTTAAATGGTAATTTCACCATCATAGTTTTTGTAATAGGAAGCTTCAGTCCTTGTACAGGGAGCTTGCACCAAAAATTAAAAGGTCAAATTCAGTAGACGCGCTAGATATTCTGGAGGACAGCGTGCCTCGCACCACATTGCTTTACTGCATGACTTAGCGTCCGCGTGTGTTGAAGGTGGTTGGTTAGTTGACCTCTGCATTCGTGAAAGCTCCCTACACAAGGTTCATGTTGAAATTCTGCAGGCTGTTCAGGTATCGAGAGGTTTTATTCACAAAACCTCAGTATATTATGTTGCTTTCATGATTGATATGATGATATTCTTCCTTTCAGACATCTACAACTGTTTGAATCAACTATAAAATAAACATTTTCTGGTATTATGTGTAACTGCAAATCAGAAGTGATGTATCTATCGGCAATAAATAAAAGTCAAGAAACATACTCATAACGATCCACTCTCTACTCATGTTTCAATTGTTTTGTCTCTAGTAGCTGCATTGTTATGCTTGTGGATGGATTGAATTTAGCAACCCCCATTGGGGGTATGGTGCAATCCTGTTGGTGTTGGCTTTTGGGCCCCTGGGTTTCAGGACAAATGCAGCCTTAGACTTGCAAAAGAAACGAAACCCTACTCGCCATTGATCAACGAGGGCTGGGGTCAACGCCCTTGACTTTTTGCACCCCTGGAAAAATAAAAATTGGCATTCCCGTAATGCATTTAGTATTTCTCACCCCTCCCATCCGAAGCTATTTTGCCCCTGCCCTTCGGTACCTTGTGTGGGCTATAAGCCCGCCATGCACGCGTATATTAAATGAGTTACCAGATTTGAATAATTTATGATCATAGGCATAATAAACGGGTGTGGGTATGGCCTCTTTCCATTAACCTGGGCATATGAGATCCCTCCCTCCCATCACCCTCGCCGCTTTTGTTTGGTGGCCGATATGGTGCAAAAAAAGTCATGCCAGGAGGCTGATGTTTAAGGTATTTTAACACTGGCCATCCCCTCAACATACTATAATGTCAAGGCTAGAAATTGTTCACATACATTATTTCATCCATTTGACCACAGAATAAGTGGATATAGATCGGTGCTGTAACCGAGTAGATAAGGCGGTATCATTTGAAACAATGGAGCCTGCTTGAATCGGGAGGTTCCTGGTTCGATTCCCGTTCGGATCAAAGTAAGGTGGATTTTTCATCCAAGAGCAATCTAAGGTTTTTCTCATTTGAACTGGCTTTCCAAAGAAACTCAAATTTGATCTAACTTGTTGAGTTGGTTATCCACCCGTCGAGAAGTTGTAATCCATATTAACCATAAAGGCTTCTCCCACATTTGTGGTCGCTTAGTGTCGTAAAACAACTGTCCCCACCCATTTCTGTTTGATACTCCGACGGAGGCACAGAGGGTTAGGACCAATCAGGGTAAGGGTTTTAGCCAATCAGAGTTAGGCTCTTAAAATGCAACATGCATATGCATGTTTCAATGCGATGAAATCTAATCCTAACGGACGCATCTAGTGGATCAAATGCTCTCATATGAAAGCGTAAAAATTTTCCTAACTTATTGTGCACCGTCACCCTCTAAGTAATGAACGGAACACTCGAGTACGTACAGCCTAGTTGACAAGCGCCCTCATTTTGTAAAAAACGTGAGAAGTGAAATATTTTGCTGACGTTTTGACCAAGACTACCCCACCCTCGCCCCTCCAATTGCTTACATTATAAGTAATCTAGTAGTTGTAAAAACATGGGTAAGTCTATAAAATACAACTCGCGGTATAACAAGATTTCTACCCATATCTAGTGAAGTACTCATGGAAGTATGATTACCTTTAGTATCATGCACTGAGTGCCAACAAAGGTGGGTCCCCCTCCCCCTCCTCTCTCTTCTGTTGGCAGACATTTATTGCTGATGAAGATGCCCTGAGACCTTGCCATAGGCATTGATGCTCTTATACCACGGTGGCCTTTGTTAAACAATGACAAGAGCAGTTTATAATGCTGAATCAATAGTTAACTGATATTTTTGATACATAAATGAAGATAGGGGAGCCTACCCGTCGGAGGGAACTTCTTTGCTCAGCCCCTCTTGAAGGGTAGAAATATGACTGAACAAGAAATATGCCGTACAGCCAACTACGTAGGCAAAGGGAAGCCAGAAATAAGCCGTGCTTTGATAAGCTGGCACCATAAAAAGAAAAAGAACAAAGAAGACATTTAACAGAAAATGGCGAAGAGAAAAAAAGGGGAAACACGAAAGAGGATCATACAAAACACAATCACAATACACACTTCAAAAATACTCAAAACTATGTATTGCTATCGGCCAAAGAACTGAAGACATGCTTTATAGGTGACAATTTGAAGGAACAAATAGTTTTCTAAAATATAACAGAAATTAGTGATTTGGTAACTCTATACAGCGATGTGCCCAGGGTTTGATGATTGGGGTCACCACAGAAAATATGGTGGTATCCCCACCCAAGATAAACCTGAAAATTCGGCGTAAAGTGTACGTTTGCGTTTGCGTTGCGATACTTTTCACCCAGGGTGAACCCTTTCTTTGTAACCTAGTCCAGAGGTGCTGTCCAGGCTTGGGGGGGGGGGTCTGTGAGAGATATTTGTTAGTCTGTTTGTGTTATATAGCTTAAATGCAAAATGGTGCTACCTTTGGTAAAGTTTTGAACTGATCGTAGTGTGTTCCATAATGCTTCTTCCCTGTAAATGTATTTAATGACATTTGAATACTCTTGTGTAATGAGTAATGTGCATGTGATATGCACCAAGCCACAAGTGTTGTCCTTCAAGGTCTGTGGACGTGGACGTGTACATAAATGTGATGCGTGCCTATTTGTGTAAACAGGATTAAACTTGTTAAAAATACCCATTAAAACCCATCATATATTGACCATTTTACAAGACAATTACTGTTTTTCACCCAAGCTACAGCATGAGTACATGAGCTACATATGCAATTTTGTGACATGCAGAGAGGGACCCGTGAAAAACGTTTTATGTTATCCTTTGTTAAGCCTTCATTCCAAGGACAGGTATAATTTTGGGATGTCCCGAAGGATCTATTTTGGAAGAAGCTATTTAGTTCTTTGAAAATATCCACATTAAATATCAAATTAGAGACTATCTCTGAAGTAATTAACAGATAATTTATAAGGGATACACAAAAGAAATACACACACTGAGCAACACTCCACATCATATTTTGTGCATAGCTAATGAGAAATCTCAGAAATGGTCAAACTTTGGAAAGGAACATCTTGAGAATGGTAAAAGATATTCAAATAATTTCAACCGAGTTTTTATCAGGGGATTTTAAAATGTGTTGAGACGAATAACTGGTTTGGTTACATGTCCACAGACCTTTAAAAAAGATTGCCTAATCCTCTCGTGATGGGAGCCTGTGTCAGACTTACAGTTTTCGGAAAAAAAGTTCTCACTAGAATAATTATCAATTATGGTCACAAGGCATGAAGTGTAAACCGTGGCAATTGTACTTGAAGCGCGCCGAAGTTTTGCATTAGAACTGCTATATAACACGTACCCGTAGCCTACCTTTAAACAAATACGTTTGAGATGGTGTTAAAGGAAAACAATAGAACTGAAGGTTAAAGCCTGATGAGGTCCTGAAAATGTTGTTACTTTTCGGATTTACGAATATTCTGATATTTTGTGAACGATCTGTGATGGAAAAGGATTAAAAAAGATCGATCACTCAGTCGAAAACACGCCACACCCCACCCCTATACAAAAATCTTTAGCTCGAACGCATTTGGGGTTCATTTTAAAAACGTTCAAAAATTTTCAAAATGCGATTGGGGCGCACTTTTACCCTCCCTAAGTCCCCATGCCGGCGCAACTGGTATACTAATTCAAGGGATTTCCCCTCTCTCGCCAAAAGATTGGATGACAAATTTAGTGGCTAAAATTTCGAGGCGCAGTATATACCATGTGGTCAAAGGGCTCTATGCTTTACCTGTGTCGTAACTTTTACACACATATGATAAAAATTGAAATTATTTTTGGCAACGTTATGCCTTGTACCTTTACGCTATGGAAAAAAACCATTTTGAGTAAATTGACAAAGGTGAAGCCTCTATCTTATTATAGACGCTGTCGAAGCCCAAAATTTCAACTACCGTGACAATGGTGATACGATGGTGCATGCATAATAAAACAGTAGGAAGAGCCCACTTTAATACGAAGGCAGGGGATCTTGTGCCCTGTGCGAGGATCCAGAAGCCACCAAGTAGACCACATTTTTAAGGGTAAGTTAGTAACCAAGGTATGTGTAGGGGAGAGCGGGTGGTTGAGTGAGTGAGTGGACGAACGAACGAACGAACAAATTAGGTAAAAGTTGAACAACAAAACAAAATGCTTTGTACAGTTACATGAGGTTTGGACCCCGGTCATTAGAATGAGTAACCGAGCCCTTTTCACTACCCTTCCAACATAAACATTGATTAGAAGGTATTTCTAACTATCCTATAATCACATCATCCTTAAAGGGATTTTCCAGAGACAAAATTCAGTAAGTTCAAAAAATGCAAAAAAATTTTCTCTTATAGGAGTTGAAAACCTCATCTCAAAAGCATGCAGCGTTTGGAAGATACAAATTTTCAAAGAAATGCAATTTTTTCTCAAGATAAAGTGCATTATGGGAAATCTGTGATGTCATCGCGGAACATAAATTTGACTTGGAATTGAATTTCTTTATGGTATTAATGCCGCTGCAGGGAATATTTAGCAACTTTGTTTGTTATGCCCTATATGTGGTGTACATTTGTGCTAAATCTACATGTAAACATATTCAAACATTCCAACATTATCAAATTTCAAGGACAAACAGAACATTAAATTATAAAGAAAAACAAAAGGAATCTGAGGCATTGTGCCCACTTTACATAACAATCTGTGACCTTGATGAGAACTGGAGGTATTTTTTTGACAAAAATTAGCACTCTTTAATATGAGATATATGAACTGGAAAAGTTTTCTCTTTCATATGAGACCCTTGTGAAATGCCACTGGAAAATGCCTTTAATCCATGTCGATAATTAGGTCATTAAAATTAGGATAACTAATTCCTGGTTACTTCATTAGTAATTCCAATTTTAATTACCTACTGATGGTCTTGCGTAAAGAATATTGTGACTGTATCATAATTAATGACAATCAAACGTATATGATGATAGTGTATGTGTACGTGAAATCAGTGCTCGGTTTCTTATTCTGGCGGTCCGGGTTTGAATCCCATCACTCAAGCGCTTATTGTTTCAGTTTTTGCTATTCAAGTTTTGTCCTCTGTTATTTACCATACATGGGATGTATGGTATCCAGAGGGAGATATCAAGAGGGAGAACCCTCTTGTTTTTGGTGGAGGTGAGAGGTCATTTAAGGTCACCAGAGGTGAAAAAACTGAAAACCACTTAAACACATATCTCAGGTAAGTGCTTTGGATACTTGGAATAGGTATGCGTTATGAAAAAAATTGAAAAAATACCCCTGTTTTCGGTAGAGTTTAAAGGTCATTTGAGGTCACCAGCAGTGAAACTAATGAAACCTTGTACACTGAGTATCCCATATTTGCATGCCGCATACTTATAACAAGAACCCTTTTCTTTTTGTGGCGGTGAAGTTTATTAAGAGTCACCACAGGTCGCATGGTGAAAACCTCCGTAAATATGACAGGTCATAAAGGGTAATCTGGATGGATATCCTGTAGCATGTGGATGCCCCATATTGCATTCAATAATTTAATTGTCTTTGGTGGCTGTTAAATGTCATTTGAGGTCAAAAGAGGTCAAACTGTGAAAACCTGGTATGTAACTGTGAGGGATCTACTTTGCGGCCGGTGGACGATCTACGGTGGTTGCAACAACCGCATTGTTTTGGTGGAGGTCAAAGGGACATTTGAGGTCACTAGAGGAAAATTGTGAAAACTCCGTGGTATCTCAAGAAGGATAACTTTGAGGGATAAACCTCAGTGCAACAAAGCATTTACATTCAACAAGGAATCGCTAAGCCTGTGGGCTTCCTGGTTATCTTTTGGAGCACTGGGATTTTGATGTATAGAATCATGGTTTGGTATTTTGATAATTTTTACTCTTTCTAGTAACTATTGCAGGCAGTGTTGCATTGTTCCACTGTCAACAGGGTCAATTGTTAAAGTGAAATTCATTGTTAGAAGAGTGACTGAGTTATGCTGTTGATGAGACAAGCCCGTGCATCTTAAGGCCTGTATACACGAGCAACATTTAAAAAAACATTCCAAAAACATTTCCAAAACATCCACTGGCAACAAATCCAAAACATGCTTGTTTTCGGTTTGTTGCACAGTGTAGACCGCCATCTCTCACTCCACCGTAGCTACCTACCTGGTTTTAAGTAGGTTATAACGTCAATGCATAAGGTCCGTAAAAATCGTACATAAAGCTGATATATTTCTCGTATCATGACCATAAAAACCATATTTAAAAACTTCGTAAATTTGAATTAAAGGTAACAGTTATTCGAATTAAAGATATCTTTAACTATATTGAAACATCTTCAAGTGTTTTCAGGACATCTTTAATTCTGTACGAGATATCTATGAATGACTTTCAAATATTTTAAAACATTTTTCATTGGCATTCAAATATTTTAAAATCAATTTCAGATATATAACTTAGTGTGGATTAAAACAGTCTTTTCAAAAATCTATAAAGGGGCTTCAGATACCCTTTAATGAATTAAAAATATCTGATAATAATTTCAGATTTTGGCCAAGGTTTTCGAAAAATGTGCCCAAACTCGGAAGGAGGAGGGCTGCAAACACCTCAATGCTCACACGCCAATGCCTCTTATTCAGACCCGTAGTCAAGTGAGTCAAGGAGGGGGGGGGCAAAGCTCCCCTTGAAAATTTTTATCCCCCTGGAAAGTTTTCAAGTTGCCATATGATTGACTTAATACATTTTTACACATTTGGCCCCCTGAAAAATTTTTCGTCCCCTGGAAGCCATTTCGCCCCCCCTCTTCATTACCTTGTCTGGCTACGGGCCTGCTCTTATTTCCCACAAAATTATTGTTCATGATCCTGCAGAAGATAAAATGTAATTAAATCAAGGATTTATTTTGTAAGAATTTAAAAATTCAGAGAATCAGCATGCCAGAATATTGTAGAAGGCGCGTAACCAAGGGGTTCAGATGGTTCAGGCAAACCCCAATCCGGCGAAACCTCCAATTGCCTTGAGTAACCCAATCCCCCTTGCAAAGGATCTGACACCTAACTGTGCTAAAATTGAACACTATCTTCGTAGGGAGGTGTATCATTTAAAAATGGAGTAAATGAATAGTTCATTAATAGAAAAAAAAAACAGTGGTAAACAACTGGTACGGTAGGCCTGTCTGGGGAAATATTGGGTAATGAACTGTCACACTAACTGACTAAGCATAAAAAATAAACACGGTGAGCGAAAAGAGCTTTGTAACCCCCCCCCCCCCGCGTTGGCAGGCATTTTAAATCTTCATCAAGATCGATGTCTATCTCCTTCTCAAAAAAAGAAGCGTGATCCGAAGGTGGATCGGGGTTCACGCGAACGACCTCTTTTCAGCAGATCTCTGTGTCGCATGAACGACGCCCCGCGTCTACCAACCTTATTGCCCATCCTCTCTGGAAATATAGACTATCCTTGAGGCACAGTCGGTTACAGAAGTGTTCTTTAGTTGCGTAGAGAGTAACAACTATGAACAAAGTACTGCCCAAACTTTTCTTCGAATTCCACCTGCTTAAGAACTACTATTTAGAAACCAGCTGTAAATTTGTCCTTTTCATTGCAAAATTTTCATTGGTAAAGATCCCTTTAGAGGCCCACCGTTGGGAGTCGGAATATAACAGCCCCTACTGGTAACATTAACTTTGCACAGCCACCTGAAGAGGATAGGTCACCAATGTTTCTTTTCTAGGAGGCCAGTTTTTCAATGTTATTCAAAATTTTAGATCGTTATAGTCGTTTTGCTCTTTTTTCATAGTTTGGTTTTTTACATCTAAAAAATACGATTTCTATCTTCGGGGCAGCCGAAAGGTAGGAAGCGTCTATATAATTATAACCCAAATCCGCACTGATTGGTGGTCCTGAAAGTCAGTTCAAGTAAAAGAGTATATAGTTGCTTTCATATATTGAAAAATATGGGGTAATTTGAAAGTCATTAGAACACAAATTTGCATTTCTTTACAGTAGATATTTGTGACTCCGCCAATTTCACATTTGGATTAAGGTACCCATCGTTTAATGGACAGGTTTGTTAATGGCGTTTCTACATAAGTCTGTGGGATGGCAGTGTTGGCACAGCGTATCTGAGGGGAGGGGCAGTCAAGAGAGGAAGAGTGTCCCTCCCGGAACTTTAAATGGTTAGCTCAAACTATCAGGCTGATGAAGTCAAAGTAATCAAGGGAGGAAGAAGGTAACATAGAAAAAGATTTCACATCGATAACCCGTTGGTTGCAAACAAATTAAAACATTGAAAATGTATTGGTACATTCCATTTCTCTTGCTTTTTCCGCGGGCGCATCGTTGTCTACTGTAGCTGCTATTTGAGTGAAATTATTCCAAACCCCCATCATGGGTGTGCGCCTGTAGATGGCTGTGGCCTGTGGGGTGATATGCTCTAACACCCAGTCTTGGTTTTGAGTGCAGATACATTCTTCCAAGTTTGTCAGAAGTGTAATGAATAAGATAAAATGTGGAAATTTCGAACGGCGGTCAATCACCTCAAAGGTTTGCTTGATTTAAGTTTCGCTCTCAAAGAAGACAGCCTTATAATTCCCAATTATTTTGCATGCTTTGCGCGCTACAAAATTTTGTAGCTTATAATATGTTCGGTTTGAACAAGCAAAGTATGGCAATCCCACCCACCTATTGCCATATAATTAATTCATCCTCGGTTGTATCTGCTATTTTTTCTGTTGTATGTGTTGGTCTGGTGTAGGTATCATAAGCGAGTGTGTGCGTGTGCGTGTAAGGGGGGGGGTCTTACCATTTCGACAGGCAGATAGGCAGACAGATTGAAATATTATTTTCAATAAGAGTCAACACTATCCTGCTAAATGCGAGAAAAAGACAATGAGAAAAGATGCATCACTGAACGAGGAATTCTACTAAAACTATAGGAATGCTTTCTCACGAGGGTCGCCAACTTAGTACCTATATTTCAAGTTGTCGGTTCACTGAACCTTAAACTTCGGATACCGCTTCAAGTTCCCAAGTCTACACATTTTGCACCAATAAGTGATTCCAACCTTTACTTCCACTGTTCCATAAACTGATCCCGATTAGACACTTGATGCTCTTAATTTCTAGGTGTCCACGCGGTTCACACAGTTTGATCCGGATCGATATGGTATTCATCGGGAGGCAAGAGCCTCTGCCCTGTTTTGGCAAGTCTCTTCAGATACGCTCTTGAATATTGGTGGGTAGGCCTGTTTATGTCACGCGGCCATACTACCTATTGTACGCTCTCCTTTGCTCCCCTCCTTCCGACAACCTAACAGGTACGTGTCTATATTGTGTACCCGGTTTTTGTATGTATGTACGTGTGTGTGTGTGTGTTTGTAGAGGTTTGGATGGAATTCCTCCTAAGGATTCAGCCTAGCAAGCCCCCTCTTTAGAAAGTCCTATTTACGCGCCTGTGTAGCATCAGAAGAAAGAGCCTTACATTAGCATGCCGGGTTGACTTAGCCTACATTAGGATACAGAGGCGCCTAACTTGAGACTGCCAGGGTGCCTTTCATTAGCGTACCAGGTACCTAACATTGAGGTACTTGGTCATACTGATTACAATAAGATTGACTGCATTCGAACTTTCTTAAAAGTACGTTCAGGTGCTTTACATCGGTTTTAATGGAGTCCTTAACCGTCGATGTAATACGTATACGATTTTCTGTTATATTATATACACGTTAGTTTCTTAGGTCGTGTGTACTTTGTTATACGATCCATCAACTTGGTCCTTTTGTTATAAAATTGATAGATTTTGTTTGGTGTCATTCGTTTAAAATCATTTTTACCAAGGTTGATCTTCCAAAATATATAGTTTTGTTCCAGCGTATGAAGTTTGTGCTCCTTCCTAACTCCACTCGAAGATTTCAGGCAACTTCTGGTTTTTTTTTCTTCTCTGTTTAACAAGACGGAGCAAATTAGATCTATCCCAATTCACAGGTGTGCACCTCACAGGCAATAAATCAGTATGTAAAAATCGTAATTGTTGTGCTAGAGCAGGGTTCCTCAACCATTTGTAACGCTTGGTCCAATTTTGGTTGTTGAAATCACTCGAGGACCGCATTTCACTATTAACTGTGTAAGGAAGTTCCACTTAATTTTTACTTCTCCATGTCGTATGAGATACACTATATTAAAAGATAAAGACAGAAATAAAGCCTAATCCAATTTTTCCGGCTGTCTTCGAGGCCCATCAGACTGCTCTCCGAGGCCCATCGGATAAGAAACAATAATTTATGAAATAAACGTGAGTCTGTATGACTCTGTTGACATAATGAGCTACACCCATTCAAAAAAATCCGCAGAAAACCACATGCATCCACCTTTTGCATTCTTCGAAAATATCTTTGAAATATCTCTTGGGGAAATAGTTAAATAGTTACGCAACTTACACTGCACATGTCAGACAGCTCCTTCTTGGTTGTTTGTAAAATTTTAAACATGGCAACTTTTTGTGCAGGAAGCTAGACTCTTAAAGTAAATTCCTGCAACACATGGGGAATTTTTGGACAAAATATAGTCTGAAGGTGCATCTCAGAGCTCTTAATATATGTATATATTTACGTTATATTACATACATACACACATACATACATACATACCTACATGCATGCATACATACATACACACACAATCATACATACATACATACATACACACACATACACGCATACATACATACACACATACATACATACATTTGTTAGTTAGTTAGATCAGATTTAACGACACATCAACACGAATGTGTTATATAGTGTCAACTAGATAAAAAGGTAACAGTTTAAATACGGTTTCAAATACGGTTCAAGTTCAAGTTCGGTTTTAAATACAGTTTAAATAAGGTGCAAGTCCTTCCCTTTAGTCGCCTCTTACGACAGGCGGGAAACACCGTGGGCATATTCTACAAACCCCAATCCACAGGAGGCTACATACATACATACATACATACATACATACACACACATACATACATACATACATACATACATACATACACACAAACATACATACATACATACATACGTACATACACACACATACATACATACATACATACATACATACATACATACATACATACATACATACATACATACATAC
>WURT03601249.1:9803-20505 GCA_009936505.3 Holothuria glaberrima
CTTTTGCACGCGTGAAACCTCTCTATAAACATGTCAGATGGTTTAATTCATAATGAAGAATATCCTTTCTTGGTCAAAATAGAGAATGATATATATTGTACAGCCGTATTCGATACAACATTTCTTTGACATCGTGAACCTGAGAACTTCAGAATACATAATATATTAGCTTGCTATCTAACCTCACAAGCATTCAAATTAAGAGACTTGCAATATCTCTTGCTGTAACATTAATACAGTATTATAGTTGGAAGACTTTCACTAACTTACACATACATTTTTTTTTTTCAAAACCTTGTGTAGAGTTCCAACCAACTATCTGCCTATGGCCAATTTTACGAAATTCTGCAAAATGCTTTTCCACCTACAAATTTTCTTGTACAATGTTGATAGTTTGTCATAATGATACTCAGTTAGTGGTTCCTTCAAGGTGTACAGAAATTTTGGGCCCAAGGCCCAAGATGGGTCGTAGGGTCCATTTTGTGAAATATTGCAAAATGGTTAATCCCTCCCCCAGTTAATGTTAAACAGAGTTGACGGCCTGTCATAGTGATGTATAGTTAGTGATGTTTCTGTTTTCTGGTAGTTCCAAGGTCCCATGTGGCCCTTTTGTTTGAAAATCTGCAAATTGCGTGCTCCTACAGATTCTCTTGTACAATGTTGATGGTTTGTCATAATGATACTCAGTTAGTGGTTTTCAGGCTGTTCAGGAATTTTGGGTCTAAGGTCCAAGATGGTCCGTAAAGTCCATTTTGTGAAATATTGCAAAGTGATTGATTAACTTTTCCTCCAGTTAATGTTAACAGAGTTGATTGCCTATTATAATGATGCTTGGTTTGTGATCTGTTAATGGTTTTCTGGAAGTTTTGGTCCAAGGTCCCCATGTCATAAGTCTTTTGAGGCCATTTAAAGTCACAGGGCGCTTGTACTAGTTAAAACAAGAACCCAGAGACCCTTGGTCGAAGGTATGAGCATCTGCACCATTAGTGCTCTAGTTTCAAATGTTTTCTCAAGGGCGACTAGGCCCACACCTATACGTGACGTATTTCGGGTTCGCTGGTGCCGTTGGCCTGCGAGTGGTATTATAGCTATCAAAACGGCCCGTCATAAGAAAAAGCTTCCCCACCCCTGACCCAAGGGTTAGTATATCTGTATGTTGGAATGGTATGTACGTTCATGCGTGTGTAGGTAGCGTCTTTGGTTACAGTTGAGATACTAGTGAGTTAATGACAATTGAGTGTAAAGTATTCCTTGTTATGTGTGTGTGTCATGAGTGCGCTTTGTTTGTGTGTTTATGTATGTGTGCCAGTGTGCTCGCTCTCAGGGGCGCATATACATGAATTTGGAGCCTGTGGTGTGAACTATTTTAGAACCAACTAAATATCTGGGAAACCGACTCCCATTGACATAGTTGTACGATCCGAATTTCCTAGATAATTACAATTTACAGGACGGTAGTAATAATCATAGGCGTACGGGAATCTTACAGTTTGGGGCAGAAAATTTTTTGCCCGAACCTTAAAAAGTTGCCCGAAATTCGTTGCAGTTCAGGTGCATAAGTAGACCACTAAACCACTACCTGCGCGCGAAAATTTTTGCACATTTTTCGAGCATTCGATGAAAAATTCGGGAACTCTGATTCGGGCAATCTTTTCACTTTTACTTCATCTCTGCCGGAATTTCATCTACTGCCTATTCTGTGCCCCCGCCTCGTACGCCCGTGGTAATAATAACTATAGGTACATCGTACATGCATTCGAATACGACAGTGATTGTCATATGTATGATTCAATGTTATGTATGCAGGTTTCAAATATTTTGTAGTAAATCTGTGTTTTCCTTAATGCGACATGCAATACAACGTGGACCAGCAAGGAACCAGGAGTCTATACCTGCAACAATATGACATGATTGTGTAAGGGCAATTTGAGTAAGGTATCAAATGTTGTTCATGTCTGGTCTACTGTTACAAAGGCTTACTGAACGGGATTTGAGACCGACCTTTTGGCCCTCAAAGACCGACTTTTTGATTTTCACGTGGGGTGGGGGTGGGTGTCACCCCCCCGTATTTACGCCCCTGCTCACTCGTGTGCAGTGTGCGTGCATGTTATTGCAGGTGAATAGGACATCCCAGCATACAACGTATCACAGTCTTTAGCTTGTGCATATACTGCATGTAGTTCCCTAATACCTAGACTAAGAGGTGCGTCATATTGTAGCCACGCTACGTGGCATGAAAACCAAGAAACCCCTCGCCAGATATCATTTGATGGCCAAAGTAACCACCCTTTATCATAGCAAAACCCTCATAATCACATACTTTCAATTTAACTGTTCCATGCCTATCTAATAAGCTAGGGTTGTAATTATGTAGTTAGCTTGTACTCGTGCTCAATAAATGTCATACTAAATTTGAAAAAAATTGAAATAGTCAACAATTGTGAAATAATCTCTGATGTCCTTCTTGTACAACTCACATTACCTGCTTTTGTTTTTATTGAAATTAAAATGTTTATATAACCTTTATACGTTTACTGTTCACTTGCATAACATGTTGTATGAGGAGGTCTTGTACAGTCAAGTCACACTATAGCAGTAAAACAGTGATCATATTTCGGGACAAGGTGCAGTGGCTTTCGAAAAAAAAAACAAAGAAAGTAATTTCAGTTGTACAAGAATGACATCTCAAATTATTGCGCAATCTACCATTTTAATTTGAGTGAATAAGCTTCAACATTTTATATCTCAGCTCAGGAATATCCTGTGGAAACGGGAGTTGGACCATTTGAATTCATTTTTCAATCTTTGTGACATATATTTTTTAAATTTTTACTTTAGGTACACTTTAAAGTTTATCGTTTACCAGAGATACCCTTTCAAAGTGTAGCCATCCCAGGAGCTAGCAAAAGTGATGACGCCCATTGTAACACAGTGTTTGCATTATCATTTTCTAATCCCACGTAAATTATCCGTGTTAATTGTCAGATTGTAAAAGTTAGCCAGGTAAAGCCCGTAAGAATAGCCTGTACAATTGTCAGCAATTTGGATATAAAATAGAAAATTTGTAGAGAGGGCAAGTGAGAGGGCTAGTAAATACACCCTGAGTGGTTAGAAACTGGGCCGTAAAACCTCATCTAACTAACTGAGTGCAAGTGTACAGGACAACCGTGTTTGACAGGTATGATGAATAAAGAGGGTTAAACTTTAAAGGGGGATTTGCATCACCCCAAGTATGACTTTTACTTGGGGGTAAGCAAAAGTCTCAGTTGGTGACAAACTCTATGATTGACATGAGAGTTATAAAATTCAAAAGATGCAGAGCCGCTCATATTACAAAGTATGCACAGAGTGTTTTGATTACACGCTAGGGCCTTGTATGCTCACCAGCATATGACCTTAAGCAATAAACTGTTTGTGCCTGCACAAGGAGAAGCTAAATACAGTTTACGGGCGGAGCTGGAACTCCCTTAGTTGGGAAAATTGGGTATTTCTGGGATGAGAACATTTCCCCTTTAAGACAGATCTTGTTAGACCCCCATCATGTTACAAATTTGCATATGTATGTGGGTTCATTATGTGTTATATATTACCTATTTGTTTTCTTTTTCTCAGTGGTAATTTCTGATACTCGAGTTTTGTATGTTTGTTCTTACATTTGTTTGTGCAGCACTATATTAACAATAATAACAAATAAATGAATAATGATTATTAAATATATTTACTGACGTTTATGGATTTGAATAGGATAGTTCATTTGGCCGTTTAATGCATTTTAAAATAACTTCACAGCTGAAGATGGCCATAAGATCTCTTATCACCAGGACTTGACATATATAGACAAACAGTATCGCAATCATGTGTTTCAGTAACGTTAAGTGAATTTGTTAGTTTGGTGTCAACGCGAAAATTATGTATGAAAGACACTTTCCGGTCCGTTAGTGGCGGCACATTAAGTCGAAAATTATGTTCTCCATTTTCAAAATCTCAAAAACAAAACGTAGTTGTTGTCGGCTCGGGAGTTTCTCCCGTTTGGGAGAATCTAATTTTCCCCCGATCGGGAGAAAAATTGGACGAAGGCGTTGCCATATTGCGTATTTTACCTGCAATTCCACGCGTTCTTTGTGTACAGTGGCGAATGGTTTTTTGAACCCCTTTGCAGAATTTGTCAGTCTAATGTAATGGAATTAAATGTATATTCGGTAGGTGTATTGACATGGCTACCGAAAAGTCACGTTTTATTTTTTTGAGTAGCTATAACTTTCTTTGTTAGGCTAGCAAGCCTATATACATTGTGGTGCAAGTTGTCCCCCATTCGGGAGGGTTATTTTCTCCCCCCCCCCTCCTCCAAAACGGGAGAATCTCCCGGACTGGTTCAAGTCGAATTGCTAGCTCTGGTGTAATAACGTTTTAGTTTTGCTCAACATACCTTTTTAATTTTCTTTGTCTTTTCAGATATTCATCATGGCCCCTCGTGCTACCCACACTCCTACCGAAACCATCACGCAACCAACGCCTATGTATCAAAAAACAGGGTTCAAACAAAAACTCGTCTGGAGTAGATTGTTTTTCTATTCTTTTCTACATGTTTTCGCCCTCTATGGACTTCTTTTTGTTTGGTGGAGATGTTCATGGTATACGATACTCTTTGGTAAGTGCGAATTACAGCCTTTCGTGAACAAGTACAAAGTCCAAGGTAGCTAATGTAAGCAGTGGCGTAACAAAGGGGAGGGGCAGAGAGGGTCAGCCGCCCCTCCCTACAAGGACCAGAGGGCACAAAATGAAGGTAAACGAAAAAAAAAGAAAAAAAGAGAAAAAGATAGGAAGACAAAGAATGGGAAAAGATGGAAAGAGGAAGAAAAGGGAAAATGAAAACTTATGTTCTTTTTGCACCCCTCCGCCTCCGGTAAATTGTTAATTCGTGACGGCAAGAGCACTTAAATTGAGGGGTATCATCATGATGCATGCATGCACCAGCGGTCACCCTCCGCTTGTTGAAACACCGTCACCAAATTAACATCTTCCGGGGTTAGTCAGTGGTATAGCTGTGTAGGTCCTATTGTTTGAGGAATGATACGTGTATGAATTGAAATAGACACTGCTAATTCGTCTCTTTGAGTTGGTATATTATCGTAGGCCTATATGAATTCCTTGCTAAATACTGTATGTTGACAATGATCGTTTTGCACATATTCAGCCTTCAGAATTCTAGCAAGTATTTCAGTCTTTATAATCCAAGCATGTTGTCGTGGATTCCAGTTTAGCTCGGGAGTTGGAAGCTGGAACTAGTTTTGCATGGGCACGGTGGCCCGGGTGGGGGAAGGGCCATATAGCCCCACCGTCGGGGAAGACTGCCTCCTCCCCGTCAGGGAATTTTTACAGTTTCGTCGGGGAGTCTTAGTCGATAGGATAAAGTATGCAGTCCCCGGCGGCGACTAGTCGCCCCAACGGTTTACCTATACTTTTGCCCTCAAGAGGACAATTCCTCTACCAAGAACAAATAATTTTACCGTGTTACGCGCGCTGTAGAGTCCCTTCAGTTTCTTCAATAGTTTCATTCCACAAAGCTAGATAGCACAAGTCCTGTCCACTTTGACAAGTATCATGTAGGCAGAGTAGGCTACACATTTTATGTGGGGGTCGTAAACTTCATGCCATTTCGCAAAGACCAGTTGCTGTTCTCTTTAGCCGTGAGCTTGTGCGTGTCATGCGGTACGGTCAATTGGTGAGCGACTCACAGAGCAAAGTTTGGCTATTTCATCGGGTAATCCAGGTGGTTTCGACACAATATGTATGTTATCCCAAATACGGTCTACAACCCTTTTAATCATTTTGTATAAGCCTACCAAAAATTTTCGCGCGCTTTGAAATTTCATGACTCAGATTAAAAAAAAACACTTTCAGTTCGCACCTCTGCTCTTGAAGTTATTAAGTGATGCTATGCAAATTATGCCCTGCAATGGCATGGGATAGTTAGGCTCCTGCATATGTCCTGTCGGAAGTTGGGATGGCCCGGCCCTCTGTCGGGAAAATGCTGTCGCCACTCACAGTCGGTTTACTTATTTTGGCTTTCAAGAGGGTCATTTCTGCGATCAAACCCATAATTGTCGGTACGCTTACCCCACTCTTCTTTAGTTCCGTCAATTACAGCTAAATACAGTTCAAACTCTTTCCACCTTTTCAAGTAACTTAGTAAGCAGAATATATGGATTTATGTAACTGGCGTAGGAACCGGGGGACATGGCCCCCTCAATGTTTTTTGTGGGGTGCAAATGTTATTTTGGCCCCCAAAAATCGCGATAGTGTTCAATACATATAAAATGAATATGTACTTTAATAAAGTAGGCCCTGCCGTCTGCTTTCTGATAATGAAAAACATTACCAAATGGTCTTTAAAAGCCTATTTTTCAGCGCGCTTCGCGCGCATTCTTCATGCCCTCTATTTGTCCAATTATTAATTCAAGAAGGACAGAACGTGCCTTAGATTATTGCGAAGTCCCGCGTGGTAGCTTTTGTAATCCAAGTTCCCAACCCTCAAACCTGCTGCGTCATAAAGAAATCGAATGGCCGCTAGTTGATCATGGTTATTATGCAACCAGATGCCGATTTTTTTTTTTAGTACTTAAAATGCGTAAATTATTGAACGCAAATTTTATGTCAAGGGTAGCATATGTAGCACCAGATGGCAAGTAAGGACACCTAATTTGTCAAAAATTTCTCAAAGGGGAGGGAGAGACCCCTCCCCTCCCTCCCCTTGTACCACTCCCCCAGTTCGGCGATCACAGAACATACTGCGTTCCCCCTCACCTGTGAGAGAAATCCTGGCTACGCCACTGCTTATGAGTCAAACTTTCTTGACAATGCGTTGAGGCACTTTTTGTCGGGAATGTAGCCCATATTGTCGGGAAAAAATGTCCAACACTCGCCACTCATTAATCCTTACGGACGCCCCTGTGTGAAGGGTTAAAGGTCGAGAAATCGCGTCTGGTCTACCCCCCCCCCCCCCCCCCCAATGTCAAACATCTTCCTACGCCGCTGTGTAAATGTCGGGTTTTTCATCTCATTTCGCTAACTTAGTTAATGTTTGCTTGTGTCTGTCGTGCGGTACGGCTAGTAATTCGAGGAAGGAAGTACAACGTAAGTTATACCCGATAGGGCCCAACTGCCCGGACAATTGACCTATATAAGCTTTAAACAATTACAAATTCTTTTTAGTGTAGGCTTACCCAAAACGTTTTCTCACGCATCGCAATTTCACAGTTCAGATTCCGGGAAAAATATAAAATCAGCTCGAAACTATGTTCCTCTAGAATATACAAATTTATTCAATATATGCCCCGCAATGGTACGGTACAGTACACAGGTTTTCTTCAAATCCCCCTCACCAACCCTGCGACGGCATCGGGGCTGTCGGGGCTTCAGGTTGCTGCCTCCCGATGGGCAAATTCTGGCGCCGTCCCTGGTTTTGGGCTGTATATTTCTTGCTCCTGTACGGTGATCATGTTCTTTTGTCGCAAGAGAATGACACCGCCAGCTTTGTTTCAAATAAGAGTCTTCATGAGTTCCCACATGAGACGATCGAACGAACAGGCGCACCTCGAGTCACTTGACTCCCTGCAAAAAGCCCTTGAGACCCCACTTAATATAAGTAATTACTTCTACCTACTGATGAAATGAAGAAACAGACGTCGGACGCGACTCTTGACTGGAGGCTGCACGCTTTCGACCGTGCCTGGAGAGGAATGAAGGATCCCTCTCCCTTTTTGAATATTTTAAAATTGTAATATTGTTTTGGCCTTAAATGGAGTGGCGTATTTGTTAGTTTACCCAAAGTGTGCTACTTTACATAAAGGGTAAGTGTAACATTTACGGTGCTTATTATATTTTTATATGACTAGAAACTTTAACTTCAGCAGGTACATTATACCCAAACTTGAAGGAAATACTCTCATACATAAAGTCGTGTTGGTAATTTTTCTTCATGCAAGCAAATTTTAAGTAAACCAACATTTGTATAACTTGCTAACAAACAGCTATACATGCTTCTCTTCACGCAGCTTTCATCCTTGGTTGGTTTTCAAATCTGTCCATTACAGCCGGGGCACATCGTCTCTGGAGTCACAAAGCTTATTCCGCCAGATTTCCTCTTCGGTTGTTCCTGGCGCTCACTGGAGCTTTAGCCGTTCAGGTACTGTATTGTGAACAAACCCCTCGACAAGGGGGCCAGGGGCACTTCCTCCTTAATAAACTTTCACCCCATGTGCCTGTGAATTTTTATCAGATCCTTCTAACAAGCCTTCATGCTGTTTGTGGTTGCACATTTATAGGTAAAACGGAAAAAATAGAAATGCCGACAACCGTCCCATTTTTACTTGCCCTCCAGTTGGCCTCATAAATATTCATGAGGGCGGAATGATCAAAACTTGGGCTTAGCTAGGGGGAGGGGGAGTGGATGATGACCCGAACCAAAGTCTCCAAAGTCTCCGTCAAATATTTGTGGTACCTTAAGTAAAATTTGTTACTGTACGTCGTGTCTGTTTGGATTCCTTCGCACATACTTCACTTAGTTGTCTGAATGCGGTTTTCTAAACAACCTCACTAGACTTGCCTCGTATTAGTCTCTCATTATCATAACAGCTAGAGTGGAGTTATTGTTTCGAAAATCGTTGCAACCGAAACCCCTCACACCATTTACTTTCCACACCAACACCACTCCATGGACTTTACCGGTCGACTGTCACTGCTATGCGCTTGTAATAGTGAAACAAAAAAAAATTAAATAAGCATACAACATACTGTTTACTTAGGGGAATTCCTTAGCGAAAACGTTCCCTACAGTATAGTCCCTAATTATTCGAGAGGATCAGTGTTGACCGTGGTCTAGAGATACCAGTTGTATTTTTGATTTATAGGTGAAGCAAATGAATTGAAGTGCTCATCATACAAAAGTGAGGAAATTGAAATATTTTAGACTGTTTTTGCATTTTCTACTTCCACGGTCTCACTTCACATTTTTTAATGACATATTCAAGAAAGAATCACCATTTTATTATGGATTGTTAGTTTAAAAAAATGTAATGGCTGTGGTACAAAAATTTGTAAACGCTGTGAAAAGCCTGCTTGTGAGCTTTCACATGAGGTGTTGCTTGTAGTTATTGGGCACTGCCAAATTTTTGGGTGGAAGTCAATGAAAGAATGATTTGGGTAGATGTGCAACCATGGTAAATTTTAACTTGTCAATTTGTCATGTCATACAGTAAATAATTCTTCTTTAGAAAAGACTTTTCTCGATGCATGTAGCATGGCACGGTATCTCCTGCATGTGCAAGGCTTATTGTTCAACGCAAACATGGCCTAGACCTTCTTCTGAACAAATGGTCTTTCACAATTTGAACAGGTGTTCCCAACAGGTGTCTTTTACAATTTTGTTTGACGCCCAGTGCAGTTTTTACATCATGGTTTCATTGTAGAAGCATTCATACTTAACTCACTATTTTTTATTAAAAGTTTACCACACTTTAGTGTGCCAGAAAGTTAAAAAAACGTATGGTAATGACTAAAGTCTTAGCAAAGTCAAGTACAAACTAATTGACGGTACATATTCCACACTTCCATTATTAACGTTTTCTGAAAGAGTAACCTATGGAGTCTTCTTGCTTATGACCTTTGGACAAAGTGTATATGAAGTAGCAATGCAAGTGAAGGTGTTGGCAGGGACTATATATGTGTACACTCAGTATCACATGTAAACACAAAGCAGCTGGGCAAATAAAGCACCAAAAGATTGCATCACATGGCATCTAAGCTACCTTAGACCTCTTCTTCAGGTCAGAGCAATCCTCCTGGATGGATGCCTCTCCGTCGCCCTCACCCAAATCGGTTATTCTAACCACATGCTTGTGGGAGTCGCCGTAGACTACACGATCGTACTGAAAAACAGAGAAATTTTTCCGTCTCAGTTAATGCCACAAACGATTTTATTTTCAGGAGAGTGTCTACAACTGGTGCAGAGGTCATCGAGCGCATCACAAATATACTGATACTGATGCCGACCCTCACAATGCCAAACGCGGTTTCTTCTTCTCCCACATCGGATGGCTGATGATGAGTGAACACCCGGATGTAAGTGAAAAGAAGGAACAGCTCGACATGACTGATCTTCTTGAGGATCCAGTAGTTCATTTTCAACACAAGTGAGTTTAAAGTATAAATTATTTTAATGTGGGGGTTTCACTTCAAATGAAAGTTTTTCACATGGCGTCGGAGTGTTTCCAGTTGTACGGCATAACCGCCGTCACAGCTTATAGGTAGAATGTGGATGAGATTTTATGCCCACAACAGGACTTAATTACAAATGTAATAAAATGAACGCTTGGAGACCAAATTAATCAACAAACAAGGAGATGTACGACTCAGAGACGGCGGCGAAGAACCCCGTGTAAATTATTACTGTACGCGTACCTGTGAATTAACGCACCTCCTGCATGAGTTCTGACGGCTTACGTGGCAATCGGAAACTGCTGACGTCACGTTATAAGACCGTTAGTAGTGGAAGGTCTCCCTTTTTATTCCTTGCCGAAGGCAGGCAAGGGAATCTATGCGATGGTGATGTCGTGTGTATGTATGTATATGTGACACTTTGCTTGTAAACGCTCTATCTCAAGAAGGGTAACTCCGAGGGATCTCATACTTGGTGTGTGGGTTG
>WURT03601360.1:0-40518 GCA_009936505.3 Holothuria glaberrima
ATGTAACTGATCATTTTCTATTTCTCTTAGACAAATTGACAGGAATTACATTCTGTAGGACAACTTTAACGGAATTATTGCTTTTAAAGCCGTTTTAATGCCCAATGCACTCTCCTACAACACCCACATCAACTCCACGGACTTTTTTTTCCTTTTGATCATACCACTTTGGTGGGTGGTAATGATTATTTTGCGTCTTCTCCACATCAAGGAATGTAAACTAGAAATAAAGAGGATCAGTGGGTACATATCATGTACCCTGTACCTGCTAAAAAACTTGTCGCTCTTTGATTCTTCACCCAGAAGGCCTCCGTCCTTCTTGTTAATTCTTAACGTCTCCTGTCATCGTTTCAGCTTCTGCTGCAGCAGAGGGATGGTATCTGGAAAGGTTCATCGTTAAGCAGGGTAATATGTGTCGCGACTTTGACGAGTACTGGCCTAGTCACACTGGTCAACCCATGGCAGTGTAAATAAACTGTCCGCACTTTCATGCTCCTGACCACAATGAAGTATTAGTTCAAACTTGTACGAGCAAAACATTTCCAACCACAGAATATATGTCCCGCTAGGTAGCCATTGTAAAGGAACTACTAGATAATTCCGACTTATATGGGCCTTCCTTTTGTACTGTAAAGTGCTATACCTCATGTGACCTTCATGTAACCTATCCATCTAATTTCCGGCAGGAGGAGACAGTACACAAGGCAAAATGAGAAAATTGAAGTGCGATTTTTGAACTTGTATCGGGGTGCCGTTTTACCTATAGTTGCGACTAGTGAGGGACGGCTCAATTTGGTACTTTTTGCGTGTGGCTCCACTAATTTAAATTTCCAAAGTGAATATCTTTCATACAGTTTGCAGTTTACTAAGGTACAAATCGATAATGTCAGGTGCAAAATTCTCATTTTTCTTAGAGTTGTAAACATAAATGAGATAAAAAGACCCTTACCAACGGTTTTCCTATGTAAGGGTAGGTCACATGTCCACCCGTATGCAGAATGAATATTTAAATGTTAATCATGATGGTATACATGTTAATGAAATTTCAGGACTCACAGAAAAATACCTGTACACCAAACATCACATTCACAATATAAATGAACGTGATAAGAAATTTTCTGCAGACAGATTGTAGTGCAAGTCAACTAAATGCAAAGAGATTAAATTTTGCACGACAATTCTCTTCAAATATAGTCCAGTGTGTATTAAAGCAGACCATGTCTGCACTAACTCTCACTTCTTCAGTCAGGAGGCCAACACTTTGCGGGGATCTTTTTTGTATCGTTATTGTTGTACACTACTAAGCTCTTAAAACCATCCAGCTGTTTGGAGTTGAATAAATAGTGAGAGCAGTAACAGGACTTCATCCTGAGTATGTGACTAACTGGTCAGCAGTAAGGACACCTCTTCTGAAATGCATCTGAAATCTCTACCACCCCACCCCTTTACAAACCACTACATAAACCCACCTACTGGGTACAGGGGCGTAACTCACCAGGATTTATTAGGGGGTGAAGGTATTTTTGCCCTGCGAAATCAGTCAGTGCCCTGTGACTTCATGTTGTAAAAAGAAAGGTAAATAAACGCTGATTCTGTCATTGAATACTGTGGATTCATCTTTTACTTTGTCTGCAGTCATGTTACACAAAGAACAGAACTGTATTGTATGTATTTCACAACGAGAGTACCATAACAAAGTTTACTTAATCTTTACTTCAATTTTTACACATACATGGTAATGATGATATACATGCATGATCCACTGGCGAATCTAGAGCCTTTGTTTGGGAGGGTCCAAACTGGTGACACAGTGTATGAGGGAGGGGTCTAAGGGGAAGGGGTGTCCCGCTCCCCTTTGGAAAATTTTTCTATAACCGAATGCCCTCAGATGCGATTTGGTGCAACATAAGTGTACAATTGTGAAGTAAATTTTCTTCTATAAAATTTTCGGAAACAATTTTTGGCCCATCTTAGGGTGGGGCCATGGACCCTGTTGGCCCCCTTGGATCTGCCAGTGGCATGATCCGTTAACACTATATTAGCAGCTTTTTGTTTAATATATACCTAAATAAATAAAGTTTTTGAACTTTTACTTGAAAGTTGAAACCTCTGCTTCATTATAGGCCTTTATGCAGAGTAAAAGAGTTTACTTTTAGGTTTCGCATTTTGTCTGTCGACCAATCATTTAAGCCGACATCAAAGTTTACGTTGTCTGTGAGATCTTTCTCACAGGTAAGAAGAATGCAGTCGTTCAACCGCTCGTCGAACACTGAAATTAGTTCAGGCTCTGATTTAATTTCTTTCCCGGAATCAGAATCTAAACTGTGAAATTGCAAAGCAAGAAAATTTTTTAGGGTATAAGCCTACATAAAAAGAATCTTCATTTATTTAAAGCTCATATAGGTCAATTGTCATAAAAAATTATGTTTATTACTTTTCTAATGTTTTATTGTAGTTTGAAACTTATTATTAAACTCTCAAATAATATTAAGACTTATGGTATAACAATTTATAATATACATTTTTTTATTTTTTATTTCGCATTTTTGCCCTCCAAAATATATATTTTTGCCCTGCCAGAGTCACATTTTTGCGAGTGGGGGGGGGGGGGTGAGCCACCCCATTTCCCCTGACTGTGTATACATTTTCTCTTCTCCAATGCTATCTTAGATGGTCTGTAAAAGCAACTAAGTTTTTTCAGAATGGTAAATTTGGCTTATCTATGGTCACAAGTGTATAATTCAACACTAAGATCATTCCCACAAAAATGTTCTCCACAAAATTGTGCCTACAATAGTATTAACACGTAAAAAATGCGGCCACTTTAAAAAATTTGAGGCCTTTTTTTTAATTTTGAGAGGCTAAAGGGTTTTATTTCAGAACAGAAACCCCTAAAGAGCATGTGTGCAAAGTTTGCTGCTTCTAGTTTGCCCAGAAGAATGGATTAGTCTTTCCCGCTACCTGTAGGCAAGTGGAATCACCAAAAAGACACGTAGAAGCATTGAGCAATTTAAGGAAGTCAAATCCTCATAAGGTATGGGAAGGTTTATTTCCTAATCTTGAAACGTACCATATAGTTAGTTAAACGTACCATCAAGTAACATTTTAATATGCTGAGAAATTCATATCGATCATTCGTAGCATAAAGAAGCATCACCCATATGGACGTGCTAAATGCTCCTGTAATAAACATTTGGGTTATTGGGACTTACATCAGCTGAAGTGCTGCACGGTTTGACAGATATCACACTCCCTAAATTCCATAAATGTGGTAAATAATACATTTTACCTCAACACGGAATATCTCTTTCCTCCTCTTCCTCTGATCATCAAAGGCCCAGTATCAACCCTTCCTAAAACATACCTCAGTGGCTTACAAAAAGCATTCTATAACGTGCCGGCTGGCTTACTATACGAAACATCAAGGCATTTCCTTAGGCGATGGGTTGACACAGGATAAAAAACGATGCACAGACACTGTATATGTGTTACCTACTGTCTGTTCGAAGTCCCAGGCTGTTCTGCCTCGTATATATATTTTACAGACGATGTGTCCTAAAACAGGTGCAACGCAGAGCATAGTGTAAGGGATTTGTACATTCTATTGATTATAAAAATGCACAGCTGCCACATTCTGATTGGCTTTGGGGACAACCGTTTTTAATTGTTTCAATTCCATCTCGTTCCATTCTTTCGTGCCAGTGTACTGTTCTTCTTGAAATTTCATTTTTTAGGGGAATATTGTTTTCTTGTACCTAGTAAGCTATGGAAGCAATTAAGTATTTTGTTATTGGTAGAGGAGTTCTGGGTACTCAAAAGAAAAGCTAAAATGGCAGCTCAGAAGAATGGATTACTACAGCTGGTGATAGAAGCGATTTATTACCTTTAGAGAATGGTTCAAATTACATTGTGCAATATAATTTTTTTCCTTTCTTTTACTTTTTTCAAAGCTTACTGATTGTTATTGAAATGGCTCTCAGTCATTTATTTTTAGGCCTGAAAGAACAGGAGTTCTGGATTATACTATAAACAAGCCTTCTCTTTCTTTGTCAGTGATAACTTTCTTCCAAGTAACCTAATTGCGGTATGGCTATTGTTTAATATAATACCTTTCATAACGGAGTTTGTGCAGTATTTTGGGGACAATAAAGTCATGCAAGTTACCTACTTGGTTGTGTCATTCTTCAACACTTTTAAACAAGGAGGTGTCACGTAACAACTAGCCATTCTTTAGGCAGGAGCATTTTCTTTGGTGAAAAAGCAATACTTATAATGAAAATCAAAATTGGCAGTTCTTTCAAACTAAATACACTATTGTGGTTGTTACCAATACACACAAAGAGTAACACCGCACAAAGTGATCAGTAAAGTGTTCAGGGGTCACCAAAAGTAATCATTGCAACCAAGGAAACGGCGAAAACAGGTTATCTTGCGAAAAACATCTTTTGTCATAGTTCTGCTAGACGGAATACAAAGAAATAAATTGTAAACACTGAAAGTCACGTAATTCGTATCAGATGTCTCCTAGTAGGCTAATTCTCTACCCGAGGTACGACTTTGGGGCGACAATGTTGGGGTATAAGGAAGCACATCATCAGAGCACTTCGCCTGGGTGATGCCATATTTTACCGACTAAAAGGAATAAAATATCTGGAGTACAAGAAATAGGGCCGTAGCATCTCAGGGACCAGAACCCTTGCAGGTGAAAGCATGTTTGCTTGTGCTTTTTGGCCGTTCGTCATATTCAACCGAACTCAACTTTAGAAAAAGTGAGGTTCAACTGGATCCACTTAAATCCCATTTAAAAAATCTTGTTAAAACCTTGTTATGAAATCTGCATGGGTGAAATCCAGCAACAAAACCTTGTTGGAACTTTGCTTAACCCAGTTCCGAGCTTTTGAACCCAGTTAACCCAATTAATTTTAGTAAAATGAAATTGGGGAAAACTGATCGAATTCAGTTATACCTAGATGGACCGGTCACCTAGTTTCAACTGCAAATTGAACCGTGTCATTATTTCATATTTAACGGCATAAAAATCTATCGAATTCAGGTAGAATATGTTAAAACTTTGTGAAGCGTGCTGTCATTCGTGGCTGAAAACAACAGATACTACACTTAATTCTAGCCAAAAGGACGAGAGGCTAAAACACAATACACACAATTCTACTCCTGGCTAGTACACATTGTATTCATAACATCTGCTTGCAGACTTTCGGTACTTGGTGTGTCAGAACATGCACTGATTCGGTAAAGGAGACAGGGTATATCAAAATCTAGCCAAGGGGATGTCAATGAGCCTGACTACTTTCCTAGCATATCAGCATGGGCGTCAAGGGCGGGAAAGGGGTGGGCTGAAGCCCCCACTTAAAATGTAGTTGGACGAAGGCATGCTCCCCCTTTTCAATTAAAGCACGAAAATCCCTTATTTGTTCTTTCTGTAAAATTGTCCAAAATTTGTAATTTTCTTTAAAATTTGCTCAGTATATTGTATCAAGTTGCATCTAAGGATCCTCAGTTAGTCACATAAATTCAGACCCCCTCCTCTGAGACCCTTCCTCTAGGACGGCATGCCGAAATAATGTTCAACCTTCCCCCAGTCAAGACAGCGTCCTATGAATACGCACATCAGCACAATGAAGTAAACATATAGAAAATACAACTTTCATGTCTTGCTTCAAAACGCCTCCTGCAATCTTTCATTTTCTTGCCTTATCCCACCATTCAAGTAGTAGGTTGTACTTGCTGGGTTCTTGAATGCCTCAAGTTTGCCAAATGCGACCCGCTAGGTGTTCACATCCGTCCCGCCAAGCAACATGAGACGGAAAAACTGGGGATGAAGAGAAAATGCAACGAAAATTGTCATCGAACTATCTGGCATTTTTAGTGTAGGATAAATGCGAGGGCGGCGATTTGTTCTCAATCTTGGGGGGAACATGACCCCCTTTTCAAATAAATTACTGTGTGAAAAATCAAAGTCAATGGGCGATTTCTCAAACATTGGGTGGACATATCCCTCTGCCTCCCCAGGGTCGTCGCCCATGGATAAATGATGCATTTTGCATAAACGAGCCAGGGCTTTTAGTGGAAGATGATGATAAAACACTTCTTATGAGTTATTCACCGAAAGGAAGGTAGAGGGGTTCTTTTATAATCACCGATCCTTTAATATTTTCTGTCATAAATTGTTTCAAACTGCCAAACGTTATTGCCTTATTTGATATGGATGTAGTAGCTCTGATCCAGCAATATATTACAATTTTATATAATGGTATATATTGAAGCATGTATTGCGGCTCAGTGTTCCTAATGTTATTTCCAAAGATATCAAAATGGCTAGATATGGATAGACCCGCAGCAAGTGTGGATCTGAATTTATGTGAGTTGATTGGTCGTTTCTGTACACAAAGGCGGCACTTGACCATGAGGGTGTGTTGCCTCTGTTATGGAGTGGTCTTAGATATCCGGAATACTGATTGGGTTAGTGTTGCTGTAATCAAGTGCATGCAGCAAAGCGAGCCGAAGGGGAGGATCTCACCAGAGATCTTACAAAGAAACCTATCCAAGCGTGAAAAACTAAATTGCAACGTGGAAGCCACCGGAAAAAGAAGGTTACAGCAAACCGTAAGCTGTTAATCTACGCTGAGAGAGAAAGAAGTTGAAGCAGTATCGTTGACGTCAATTAACATGTTACGACGCTTTTGCAAGAGTTTTTACATGTCGTAGACTCTTGCATTAAATTTGATTATTTGGAGCACTTTGCAACGTATTTAAATATTGTAATATTGTAGAATTTGATAAGGTTGAGATGTTATCATTTCGAGTAGCTTTGTTTAGACGTTGGACGTTCTGATTGGAGGATAGCACATCAAACTGATGATTCGAAAGATTCTATAGTGTGGCACTGGACACCGTGGGCAGTTCGCTACAGACAATGAATACATAGAGGGCTGAAGTTTAAAGCCATTGACATAGGGAGGGGTGTCAAGTAGTGACGCTGGGTACACTGGGGCCGTGAGAGTAACTCGGTGACAGGGTTGTGGCGTACAGACCTTGATTTCCAACGATCGTTGCTTGTATAGAGACGTGGGACAACAGAGAGTAGTTGCCTATTGACCTTGATGCCTTAGGGAGTGACAGGTACAAGTGACTGGACAATCACGAAGCCCTTCAGGAGGGATTGAGCACAACGATCTGATTTCGTTTATTAATGATCAAGGTAATTAAGAAATAATCAATTAGGAAAAGATAAAAAAGAGTATGTTTGTGTGCTTACCTTAGTAAATTTTAGTCAACGTGCAATGTCAAACCCATACGCTTATCACCGGACCGCATACATGATAAGCAGCATGTTAAAATTTTAGATGGTTAATTATCAAGGGGTAAGATCATACTGAAATTTTTTTTATAAAGTAATTTTGAAAGACATGCGGATTTTGTCATCATTTGAAAGTTTAAGTAAGCATTTTCACTTGTGATTTTCCGTCCAATAATGTTTGTATTAGAAATTATGTACAATCGGGTGAGACTTTCTTACATATAACACTTTGTTATCTTTACATTTGAACTTAAAGTAAATAACCTATTAAGTCTAAAATGTCAAAAATATACGCTGGCTTCAAAAATGAATCCAAATGGTCCAACTTCCATCTTGACAGGATATTCCTAATCTGAGACATAAAATTTTTAAGGTTTATTCACTCAATTTAAAATGGTAGATTATGCAATTCTTTGTGATGGCATTAGTGTACTACTCAATTTTTCATCTTTGTTATCCTTCCACTGCACCCTGTGATCACTGTTTAACTGTTACAGGGTGACTTGTTTCTTTTTAGTTCCCTCCACCTAACATATTGTGTAAGAAACAGTGAATATATCAAGGTTATAAAAATACTTTAATTTCAAAAGAAAGCACAAGAGGTCAATCCACGGAGTTGCTCTCATCGTTAGTACACTCACTGAGCCATATAAATGGAGGAAGCACGTCAATGTGGAATCATAGAGCAATATCCCGCTCGCCTAATTTTTTCCCACTTCGAATTGGCCATTTCAAATTTCCTGAAATTTTGGAATTGTTTCAAAATAATGATTAGGGTAAGTTCATAGGTTAGAGTTCGCAAAGGTGGTAATATTTGCCATGCTCTTTCATAATCCGGCGCCAGAATTACAAAAAAAAAATGTAGAGAAGCTGGCATTTCAGGAATAAGGGGCTTGGCCAATTTCCAAGTAGTTGATTGGTCCATTGTCGTGATTTGGCCATATCGAAGTGGGAAAAAATTACGCACCCCGCTCTAGCTCTATGTGGGTAATATATGCCTATCACGAAACTGAAGCCGACTTGGGGTCACGTGATGTAGGTTACCTTGAAAATAATGTAACACTGAGGCAATGTGGGTATGCTAATGACCCCTACACCTGTAGCATGCCTTTAACCCCCCTCCTGTCTCTAATCACTGATCTAAATATAGGACTGGACGCAACCTGTACGTCTAAATAGGGGAACCACACCGCTCGCAGCAGCTACTCGTAAAACGCCTAGCTACGTACAGGCTCAACGGCCGGAGACGTTATGAGAGCGGAGTATTTGGCGTGCGTGTAAATTATATGGCGGGTGCTAATAAACGCTGGCGCCTTTTCGCGTAGGTATAGACGAATAAAGACGAAGTTGCACATTGTTACGACGGTAAAGCGTGGAGTTCTAACTATTTTGAATCAGGCTTTGCGTTGCCTTGTCATCTCATGATGACTTTGATCATCGGCTGGTAAAACATATGGCCTACGCGTATACGTACGATGTAATTGTAAATGAAGTGTTCAAAAGAATTTAGGCATAATCCTCCTAAACTGCTCTTATCGGGGCCGAGTTCTCGATACATTATTTTGGTCCGAGGGTCATGTAATTGCATTAGTTTGAAATGAATGCATGGGTGCCGGAAAGCCGAGATATATCTCTTCCCCTTGATTACTGTTATTTTGCAACAGGGCTGGATCTACCTTTGTGGGGGCCCTGGGGCACAAACTAGTGTGGAGGCCCCCTTCGACTATAATTCTCCACAAGACTGCAAGCAGTAGCGCAATTCACGCACCGGCCGATCCAGTGCCTTTGCTTGAGAGAGGCCAAACTGTGGTACAGTGATATGGGGGAGGGATCCCCTCCCTTTTGGAAAATTGTCTATAACTGAATGCCCTTACATGCGATTTGGTGCAACAAAAATAAAATATATAAATAAATATAATAAAATAAACAAGTACTTATATAGAGCAAAGTCAGGATGATCTTTCTCCAAGAAGTTTTTACTCCCATAGGTTGTGGAATTTCATAGCCTCGTTCGTTATTTAGCTAAATGTAGAGTCTCGACTATTTATTCGCCGGTAAAAGTCTCCCTGTTGCAGTTAATACCTTATTTATTCAGAGAAATTTCGGAATCAATATTTGGCCCACCATTAGGTGGGACATTGGCCCGTGTTGCCCCCTTGGATCTCCAGTAAAGTAATGGGAGGAGGACAAAGGTTGTGGTCACTTTCACCTGCCTCTACTTGAAATGAACTATATAGATTTTCTTCTCACGTAGCCTACATGTAAGCCTATAAAAGGAAAACTAGCACAGATGATCTCCACAAACTACCCCAAAAAATACAATCATGTAATTTTGGGCCCCCTTTTTTGTGGAGGCCCCGGGGTATATGCCCCGCTGGCCTATGTTTAAATTCGGCCCTGTTTCGCAAGTTATTTCACTTAGTGAACATGTAATTACAGTCGTGGTGTGGTTTAACTGATAAAGCAAGGGCTAAGAAAGAGGGAAATTTAGAGAGTAGAGAACGTTGAAAATAAGAAGTAAAAGAATGTATTCAAATATGTACAATATTCAAATATACTGTGTGAAAAGAGTAAAAAAAAAGGCATATCGAAGTAAAAAAAGGGATATCGACCAACATATAATAAAAGACCATATAAGATCTCCGCTATCAAAATAAAAGCCCTTAAATATTTCTTAATCTAGTTAGGTTAAGTAGGATCTCATAGATTAAAACAAGCACCTGTATTTTTAAGATTTTCTACAGACTGTGACACTTTGATAATCTAATTATCTTTATCTCTTATTTGCATAGGCTACTTTAACTCTGAAATCCAATATTAGAACCTACAAGTTGAGTCAAGAGTTTCAAACTCCCTTTGCATCTCCTCGTGGAAACAGTTTGCAACAACTTTTCAATAAATTTACAGAGTATCAATTTCCAATAATTACCATTCAATCAACCTTATCAATATTCTTGCACGTTCTATACCTACATGCCGTAAAGGCACTAAAGCATTGCCTGCATTGAGAAAACTTCTTTAATCCACTTTTCATGTCAAAATCGTGCAGCTATTCCTGAAGATTTATTAACACAAAATAAAGACAAAATTGAAGAAAAGTTTACTGTAATACACAATGACCTTTACTTTTCTCCATCAGTTAACCAATTTTTCAAATATTGTTGATTCATTTTTTCATGTTCAAATACATCCTGCGCCGTTAACCATGACGCGCTAGTTGTGCGATGACTTCAGAAGTAGTTCGCACCATTTATTGAACATCAAGTGGTTCCCCAACACTGTAATGCTAAACAACAGCGCGTGTAGTATCCAGTCCTATATTTTGATCAGCATTAATTGTCTCTATCACGCATAAGCGGGCATCATTACATCTTTACATAATTGCACAGTCTAGTAGACCTACAGTGCCTTAGCAGCTTAATGAAAAGGCTACACATTACAGTATCTGGCACAAATGTAGTAACACTGAAGTATGACAAAAAACGAAAGTACCGGTAATCATTGTTACCTTTGTGTTTATACAGTACAAGTAAATCCAACCCGAATACGAATCTTAACCTTCATTGGCCTACAAACTTCATGACAGCGTTTGTAAATAGGGTGTGCGCTAAATGTAAAGGTAAGGCACAAGCCACAGATCGCAGATCGCAGACGGCACACTGATCTATGTGTAGGACTTATATAGGCCTATATCTGAATGGAGGTTCTTCATAAGACGTAATAATGGGCTCATTTTACCTGTACCGCCATTTTGGACGTCAAACAATAGTGCACGCGAATGACCTATACCATGTGTAGCAGACATGTAATCAAGTCGCGTTTCGTGTCACAACCCTCTGACTCTAGGTGACTTGAAAATTTCTGGAGAATTTTCCCCTAATGAAATAACACAGAGACTTGAGACGATGACTTGACTCGAGTCGTTAAAATAGCAGCAGTTGACTTGACTTGCCGGGAAAAGAGCTACTCGACTACATCTCTGATGTGTAGACACAGTATCGGACAGAGCGTGAAGTGTGTCTTTTGTTCCTGTTTTTCAAAGAATATTTCCTATTAACGAATGGCTGTACGTACGTGTACGTATAGGCTTGTGTTTGGGCTTCATGTGTTTGGTTTAAATACTTCAAAACGTTCACAATGAAACAACTCTACCGTAATTATTTTAGGTGATCACTGGATATGAAGTGAGCACTAGACAATTTAGTATGTAGACTCCCGAGTTCAATATTTCTGCGGCTGAAGAATTTCACAAACCCATCTAGCTCTACATTGTTGGCCTACATTTGCTGAAAATCGATAACGAAACTTTTGGCCCTGTGATTTTGCTGGCCGATTTCGCAACAAACTTTCGCTATCATCCAGAAAACATTCTTTACAATGAATGTACTAAATATTTTAACCTTTGACCAATACATTTGTACACAGCGTGCATGTTGCGCGCAATATGTTTGACGTCCATTATGGCTGACGCTGTTGTTGTCACATGTATTTGTGACGTCAGTGAAGAACTTCTATATAGACCTTATGCACACTGGCGTACGCAGGGGGAGGGGGATTTGGCCATGCTCCTCCTCACGGATGCCAATTTTTTGTTTTTTAGGTCCTAAAAATACGAAATTTTTTAACACAAATTTTGCTTCACAAAGGTAGCATATGTGGCACCAGATTGAATGTAAGGACACCTAATTTTTCAAAAATTTTCAAAGGGGTGGGTTGTCTCCCCATGGCCCCCTCGCTGATGCCAATTTTTTTTAGTTCCTAAAAATACGCAAATTTTGAAACACAAATTTTACTTGAAAAGGTAGCATATGTGGCACCAGATTACACCTGAGGACACCTAATTTTTCAAAAATTTTCAAAGGGGAGAGGGACACCCTTAGATCCTTCCCCCAGGCGATCACTGATGGCCTTTTACTTTTAGTTCCTAAAAATACGCAAATGTTGTAACACAAATCCTACTTCAAAAACGGTAGCACATGTGGCACCAGATTGCATGTTAGGACACAAAATTTTTCAAAAATTTTCAAAGAGGAGGGGATACCACCATGAATCTCCTCACTGAGTCCAATTTTATTTAAGATCCTAAAAATACGTCAATTTTCTAACACAAATTTTACTTCAAAAGGTAGCATATGTGGCACCAGATTCATCTAAGGACACCTAATTTTTCAAAAATTTTCAAAGGGGAGGGGGACACCCCTCCCCAGGCCGTAGACCACACACCATACTGCATGCCCATCCCCCTTGAGAGAAATCCTGCGTACGCTACTGTTTATGCACATGATGTCACAAAGCAGAAAAAACGCCCTCGTTTGCAGGAAAAGCGCGTACAATTTCAAGTAACACCAACAATGCAGACAGCTGATTTGTCAACCAATCGTGCACGTGTGCACCATTGTTTTCCTCCAAAATGACCTTCGCGCGACGTCAATGCATAAGGTATATAGGGGGATTCCATGTGACGTCACGCGCGAGAGATTGCCAGGCAATGGAGAGCAAAACTCACACGCAGTAAGCGTATTTACAGTACACGCACACGGCATAACCATAAATACTACTGTGACACAGTGGACGCGTGCTCTTCAAAACCAGAGACGGGCGATCACCTGACGTCGGTGAAGGCCTTTAAGGCCCGGTCACACTACAGCGAATTCGGATCGGAACACGATCCGATTTTAAATCGGTCCGGTAAATCGTTATCGGAGGGTAGGTCACACTAGCACGATTTGGGCAGCGATAAATAACAGCGCGCCTCGACTTGTTTATGACGTCATCCTGGACTTAGATTTGGCGGGAGAAAGGCGTTTCGCATGCAAAGAGGCAGGGCTGTCAACTCTCACGCAATCGGCGTGAGAGTCACGCATTTCGGCGCTATGGAAGATCTGCGCTTTGGACATTGTGGCAAACATATTTTGTAAGAAAAGGGAATTTCAGTTTTTCGTTGGGGAGCCGTAATGGGTAAAATCAGGGAGCTGTAACATCTCCCTGGTAAGATAAAGAATGTAATCCACGACGACGACCACGCAGTCTCCCAACAAAAATTTTTGGTGCTGCTCTAAGGTAGGTAAAATTCTTAAAAAAAAACCCAAACTTTTCAACCTATTCTTAATGAAAACAAAAATCTATTCCACTACGAACCCAAATTTTTGGCGCGCTTCGCGCGCCTGATCATTTCGTGTTAGCCAACCCATTGCATCTGTCGGGGCTTAGAGTAGATGACCCCCAGCAGGACGGTTGCCCTCCATGTCGGGAAATACAACCCCTGACTGAGCATGCATGCAGAGTTTTCCTTTGGTCAATGAAGTTTACCCCCAAATTTCGGCGCTTCGCGCGCAATTCTCACGACCCATATTGTATTACTTATGAACATTATAAGCACAAAAATACCAGTGAACTCTTCTCGCACAAACAAGGTGTACTCTTATGCTTAAGTACCCCAGGACATTATGGTAGCCCATGGCAGCATGTTTACCTCACCGTCCGAAACGCACTCAACACTTCATCTACGCTTGCAGAGCTGAAGAAGCACCATCATGACCAAAGTTCTGTTCATTCACTTGCGAGACTTTCCACAAATTCCACTTCTCTGTATCGCATGAGGAGAGGAAAATGCTATCAGGGAAGCTGAACCTTCGCGCGCTACTTCACGCGTAGGTACCATTTCTTTAAAGGTCGTGTGACATGCCACCAAAAAGCAGGCGCGGCGGAACGGAAAAAATATTGGAGGGGGCTGAGTGCCAGGAAGACTATCTAAGCGGAGCGCCACCATCAGTTGGCGCGGGGCGAACAGGAAATGTTTTGGCTTTACAAACCCTCCAGATGGCCAGAAACAGCACTTCCCGAGTGCTTTAATCTGCATGTACCCAGGCTTGAAATATGGATCTCATCTCTGCAATTTCTCAATTAATGAGAAGAGAAATCAATCTATGAAAAATGGTAATACATGTTTCCAAGCGGAGTGCCACCATTAGTTGGCGCGGAGCGGACAAGAAATTTTTTGGCTTTACAAACCCCTCAGATGGCCGCAAATGATACTTCCCGAGTGTTCTAAGCTTCATGTACCCAGCCTTGAAATATGGATCTCATGTCTGCCCTTGGCAAATATTTGGAGGGGGGCTGAACATACCTTTATCCCTCCCACTTTTTTTATTGGGTGGCTCAGCCCCCGAAGCAACACCCCCCCCCCATTTCCTCCGCCACCGCCAAAAAGAGCTGTTTCACTTGTCAGTTAAAGAATTAAGTCATCTAACGAAAGATCCGTTAGAATTATTTCAATATTTTTTATTGTTCTCAAAATATACTTCCTCAAAGTTTGATGGTTTCTCAAGAAACTCATTGCCTATGCAAAATTGATGATGTGGAGTGTTGTACACTGTTAAGATTTCTTTTGTTAACCCCTTATAAATTATCTCTTAATAACTGATCAGATAGATTACAGTTTGCTTTGGGATTGAAAGAAAATTTTCAGTTTTCATAGTAAATCCTTCAGGGGATAACAATGCTACCAGTGTCCTTGAAATTAAGGCTGAAAAAACAAAGGCTAACATGAGCCATATATGGTATGTCCATCTTTCGATGTCACATATTTGCATATAAAGCTCATGTTTATTCATGATACAAGTGTGAAATAAAAATTACCCTGTAAAATGGTCAATATTTGATGGATTTTAATGGGAATTGCGGCTATTTTTCTGGATATTTAATGCTTCTAAGTTCTTACATCAAATATCCAACTATGTTATTTTCATGTCACACGACCTTTAAGCCATCTGTGTAGGGCTTGAGATATCATCGCCTGTGGTTTCCGCAAACTGCCATCATCGATCTGGTGGCATCACTAGCTACAAACATCGTCTTCAGTGCCCACATTTGAGGGACCGATTCCCCCCTGTCAGAAT
Organism: Holothuria glaberrima; assembly: GCA_009936505.3. Taxonomy (NCBI): domain Eukaryota; kingdom Metazoa; phylum Echinodermata; class Holothuroidea; order Aspidochirotida; family Holothuriidae; genus Holothuria; species Holothuria glaberrima. The sequence goes on from WURT03601360.1 coordinate 15,217, forward strand.
TCCTGGACATGGGCTTCTCTTTGTCAGGTTTCAACAGGGTCAATGACAACATATCCCCCCCCCCCCAAATGTCCCTACAACCGCGCCTGGCTGACAGTATACAGTATAAACTAATCTTGCCATCCTCAGGCTGTCAGCAATACATACAGGTGGTCTTCAGAATTTCCAATTTTTCGTAGGCCTAATTATAATGGGAACAAAATGTCTCCTGAAAAATTTCCAGGAACATAAAACATCTAAAAGTAGCAATTCTGGGCATGCAGTAATGAGGCACGGAAAATACCATTTCCTGCAATCTAGGGGTATTTTTGGCAAAAAGTACCCCTGGCGGTACGCTCCGCGCAAATCGATGATCGCGCTCCGCGTCAGTAGTCCCCAGTGAATCTCACGCTCACCAGTCCCTAAAAGTTGACAGCCCTGAAAGAGGTTGTTAACAACTCCTCGATCTGTGAAATAAGAAAAATTTCCTTCTTATTTCAATTAAACTAGCAGTGTCGTTAACCTTTAATTTCATTGTACCAAGTACCAAAAGATTACTTTCTCCTGTAAGGAGAAGTTACGAACAGGAGTAAGTAAGTTTACTTACTCCTGTAAGTTTACGTTGTTGCTTTTGAAAGTAGGATGCTGGAGAGTACAGTTTCGACCGATTTTCTTGGGGGTAACCGTGCTGAAATGGAAGCTCGTGATATTTAGTAATTGGGATACTTAAACAGTGTTGCAACAGCTTTGAAAAATACCTGACTTTAGCCACCACCAAAACTTGTTTTGTATGCATCGTTCAGGCTAGATACATGGCTCGGTAACAATTACGAGTCAGATCTTACATTGAGTATATTGGGAAAAAAGAGTTTCAACAGCTTCTCAAAAGTGTGTGTGTGGGCGGGGGGGGGGGGGGAGAAAATTATTCAAGCGCAAATCCCGAAGCCCTAGCAACCAAAGAAAAAAATTGGATTTCAGAATGTCCCAGGCAGTTTTCCAACATTTTAATCCATTGGCTGTTTTCAAACATTTTTGAGTTCGATTTTATTGAGAACACTATTGAGAACACGATCTCAGTGTGAGACGGCCAGATACCCAGGGGTGGCGCCAGGTGGGAAGATGCAACCTCCCCCCCCCCCGTCAGGGAATTTTTACAGGTTCATTGGGGGTCAGTTGGTGAGCGACTCACGGAGCAAAGTTTTGCTATTTCCTCGGGGTAGTGGCTTAGATACACAGTTATCCCCGATACGGCCTACAACCCCTGGTTTTCCTTCTTTTTTTTCTTTTTCTTCTTAATAATAAATATGTTTTTGTGTAAGCCTACCAAAAATTTTCACGCTCTTCCTCGCGCTTTGCAATTTTACGATTCAGATTTAAAAGATCACTATCAGTGTGCAACTCGGCTCTTCAAGTATTAAGTGATATTATGCAGATATTATTTTAGTGTGGGCTTACCCAAAAATTTTCCGCTTCCCAATTTCAGTTTAGGGGAAAACATTAAATTAACTCGGAACTATGCTCCTCTAGTATATAAAAATTTTATTCAATATATGCCCGCAATGGCTTGGTGTAGTACACAGGTTTTCTTCAAATCCCCGTCACCAACCCCTGTCTGGGCTTCGGGTCGCTGCCCCTCCCCCGTCACCCGTGTGTATACCTATTTCGTACTCTTTTTCGGAATTTTGCGGGAGAAAGCATTTTGCATACGGGGGGGGTGTGGTACCTATAACCCCTCCTTGACCTACAGTAAATAAAAAAATCCACGTTCTTAGGTTTTTCAGTGGCACTTATGAAAGTTTTACTTATCGTTGATTTTATTGTACGAAACACTAAGGAACTACGTTATTCTAGTTTACGATTTTGGTGTTGAAGGCACGATACCGAAGAGCATTTTTTCCAATCGATTCTCGAGGGGTATCCGTGCTGTAACCGAGGTTTTCGTGCACCGTAGACCTATTAACTGGGATCAAAGGCGTTGCCAATCTTTTGAAAAACTCCTGCAATTGACCACGACCAAAACGTCTTTTTATGCATCACTTATGGTACAGCAACATCAAGAGTCAGATCACCCAGTAACTGGGCAAAGGCACGGATCGGGGGAGGGGGCTTTCCAAGCGCCGGCTGGCTCCTTTTTTTGCACCACTCCCCCTTCTTTCGACGGCGAAAATCTGCTGTACAACATGCATGCTTACTTTTGATTGCCAGATGTCAGGAAACACTATTAATTTGTAAGTGTCAAACTTTCAAGTTTTCCCTAGATGCCTCCCCGAGGTTTCGTATCTTTGACGCTCGTAATAGGTGCGAACTTTGCCCTCATTCAGTTACCCCCCCCCCCCCCCGCACCTTTTTGTGAAATCTTGGATTCACCTGGGCGTAGTACCGGACTAAAGATCGTTATCTATTTTCAGTTCTGATTAAAAGCTTCCAGCTAATGTAGGGAGCTTCACAACTGCGATCCATTGCAGAGCGAGCTGATTTTTGAGCACACTTGATCAGATCAGGGCCTTTCCTGATCAGACTCAATTGTACGTGACGGGCTTAGGTGTACAGATGGGGTCTTCTGAACTGCTATCCTGCATCTTTTATTTTGATGCCCTCAGTTGTATGTGCAGCTTAGGTGGAAGGCTCATCAGTTGCGAAAGTACGTAAGGTAGATGGCACGCAGGGTGGGCCTGGTTGGGGAAGGGGTGTTCAATTTTGGTGGTTTACTGTGAATGCAAAAAAAAAAGGATTTTGTAAAACCTTGAATGATAATATATTAAAATTTTTTCATTACTTAGTTAATCTTATCCTGTTTTGGGGTTAGTTTGAAGAAAGGAAAGGGGGTCAAACCTTTGGCATAGGAAGCTGTTCAAGACTGGGGAGCTCAGTGAACCTTGTTTCGGATCGCCGTCCTGGGGAGCGGGTGTCCCCCTCCCCTTCGGAAAATTTTTGGATATTTGAGGGTCCTAAGATGCAATTTGGTGCATGATTTTGGACAAATTTTAAGGTAAATTACTGCAAACTTTTGACATTTCTTAGCCCTTTGGAAAACTTTTGGATATTTGAGGGTCCTAAGATGCAACTTAGTGAATCATTTTGGACAAATGTTAGGGTAAATTACTGCAAATTTTTGACATTTCTTACAGAAGAGACATATAAGGGGTTTTCATCCTTGGAAAGTGAGGGGGCTGAGGCATACTTTTGCTCCCCACGAATTTCGCTGGGGGCGAAAACCCTTACCTTTGATGAATTTTGCCCGTTTAAATTGCTAAGTTTAAAATGATGCCCTCTTTTGTAAAGCTTTGAGCTCATTCTTCCTTTAAAAATTCTCTGAAATAAATTCCTGATTTTTGGATATGGCATAGTATTGCTTTAAAGAGGGTACCTGTGCAGGGGTTCCCCCTACCCTTCCCTTAGTATGCCACTAAAACACATCACTGTTGCCTCTTCCAGGATCCCTGGCTAAATCCATCCAGACTCAGAGCACTGCAAGTTTTTTTAAGAATGTTCTGCTATGTTGCTACACATTAGCTAAGAGAGTGATAACATGCCCTTCAACCTGACAATGACATGTTCAAGAACTAACAGCTACACTTTTAAAGCATTGTTTTTCAATAACAGAAGGAAAACCTAATCCACTGCTGTGTCTGTGCCTTCTCAGTTGGACAGTCATCTAATACATTAAACCAAACATGTAAATTGTGTAGTATATTGTACATTCAAGATGTATTCGACTTGTATCAATTTGATACTTTTCAGCTATTGATTAACAAACTTTACTGGCAAAGAGCTCAAGCGAAAATTTCGTATGAGGTAGATGGCTGCAAAAGGAAAGCTTATAATGTAAACTACATTATCAGCCTTCCCAGGCTCCATACCTGCATATTGTTACATGCAGTCAACTACGTACAAATGGTTTACGTAATTACTGAGCTTTTGCCGACCTAGCTTTTATCATAACTTTTCCCCCACTCTGTGTGACAAGATCAAGTGCGTGGACAGGCCCTGGGGCATCATAGACTTCATCTTAACCATCATGTAGCTATGTAAACATATTCCAGAATTGCCCTTGACCAGGCAGGGGCATCAGATATAAAGTCCCTAATAATTCCCACAGCAGACTATCAAGCCCACTACCGTTTGACAAATTATCTTTCAAAACGATTTAGGCTACAAAGTATGATCATTGTCAATGCCCCCTTGCAGTGCCAGTGTCAGTATTCCTGGCAATATAAACCAGAAGATAAAAATAAAGAAGCAGTTCTTTCACCTGATCAGTCAGCATTGAAAATGTACACTCAGATATAGGAAATTAAAACTTAACATGTACACAAGTACAGGTAACAAATAATTTCTCAAATTTTGTTCTTTATCCTAGCTGATAATTTTCCACTGAGATGAAGTAAAGTACTGATGCACTACTTTTTATTCATGTCTCAATTCTTTCAGCAGCAGGGTAATCACATTCAAGTTCAAAACATCAGCTGAAACTTCAAATCTCAGTTGGAAAGGACATTTGAATATTCAGATCAAAAACTAGTAGAAACGTTCCAAATTACACATTGCAACTACTTGAAACACATGGCCGTAGATTACCTTCACTCATGCGTATTTAACATGCAGTCTTTTTGCTCCTTCTGCTCCATCACTTTACAGCTTATCTTCTCTCTTGTGATTTTAGTGGTTATTAATGACATGATCCGCAACTGTCCAGTTTTCAATTTTTAAAGCAATCAGTGGGCATCTTTTATCAGCCTATCCAAACAGATTTTGGAAAAGTTGACACATTATAGTGAATTCAGTTGTGCAACCTAAACTTTCCATAGTACTATTTGGATAAGGTATTCATACTTTAACTGCTCCATCTGACTCTAACTGTTCATAATTCCAATTGCTCCTATGTCCTCATTATAACACTGAGGTTAACTAGATAAACATCAGGTTAGCTATCTAGCTATATCCCACTAACTTGATAGTGTGTTGTAGTTGCCGGCACTCTTCAAATATGTCCTTTTTCCAACTGTAAAGGACAAAGTTTTCAGTATATTTCTGCTTCCTTTAAACAATCCAGTTTTTCTATCCAGACAAAATCGAGACACTACTAAATCTTGCTAATACGACACAAATGTACAGTTGCAAAAGACAGGTTTGGATGCAAGTCCAGTGCAGATGAAGTGCTTGCATAAATTTCTTCCATTCAAGTTGTGTTCCCTGTCAGATACTGTACGTCACATTAACATTCAATTTTGGGTGAAGTTGTAACAGAAAGTTCTTAGCTTCCTTCTCTCCTGAAAGAAACACAAGAAGATACATAACAAAACAGATGCAAATCACTTTTATGACATTGTAGCACATTTAATGTTTTCTCTCTTAGTAAATGAAATACGTTTTGCATGCTTTTGTCCTTTTTATATCTTGCTCTTTCCTCCCTGACCAGAAATTTTCAATTATATCATAGTTTTTCATAATCTCCAGAAAGTGTAATAGCCTATAGCGAAACATCAAGTGATAATGATTGAAGTGATACTACTATTTTCAATTGTGTGTTTATGCATACTACCAAAAAGCATAAATCCATCATCTTGCCAACTCACCCCTAGCCTTCTTCATTTTCTTAAAGTTTCCTGAATAAAAACATTGCTTTAAAGGGATATGGCATTCCCCAAAACCATTGAGGTGCTAACAACTCCTTGCCTAAACTTATACAGAAATAAAACTAGTTTTAAATACAGTTGAAGACTGCACTTTGATTGACATTCATTCAAACAATATAGCTCAACTCTGGTTGGTGCAGTTGTTCTCCCAATTGCTCCTACATGGTTGTATCATCAATTTGGCCTCAAGCAATTGAAACTCAGTGCAGGCTACTGTGACCCTGTCTAGGAGGTGTACTAAGTCAGATGTTCTCTGTTTAAATTGGAGTAGGGCCACAAGTAAAACTTAGTAGGTAGAGTTATTTCTGTCTGGTACGAGATTACAGAGCCTTTAAATATGACAGTCACTTACTATCAATGTTTCAAACAGGTACTGCACTGCTGGAGTGTTGTTTTTCATCCGGACTTCAGTGTATGATGTTTTAACTTCCTGTCACAGCTGCAGTATACACATGCATCCCAAATGTACAGCCATCTCAGATTGTGAACTATCTATCCTGTGAACGAAATTGGTTGTCATGAGATAAAGAATACTGTACTCTCAAGAACAAAAATGTAATTAAAATTTTCTTATATGCTATCCTGTATTTCTGTAACTGCAAATTCAGCCAAATATCTTTTACACAGCTATAAGGATGAAAAATCAAGCATTCTCGGAATATGCATTGTGCTTAACAGCTTGTGAATTAACTGTAATGCCAACTTTAGCCTGTGTAGCCTACACTCTCTCCAAGTTTATGCCATTTGGTATTACTATACAATACTGATCAGTGAGAGTAACTTGGTCAGTTGTTTATGACCACATTTCCAGATGACTGATTTATTGTCCCTACAAGACAATATAAAGAAAAGACCACAAATGGCCTGCAAATATTTATTTTCCCCATCTAAAAATTTAAGGCACTCATAGATCTTAATTTTATGAGCATTTAAAGTTATATTATAAAAGAAAAACAGTTTTCCCCTCCTTTTTGAAACCTACATTTACATTTTTTTGGCTTCAACCAATTATTACACTACAAAAAATTTTAACAATCAGTAGTGTGAAAAACCACAGGTTAACATTCACTGCCCTTTTGTATAGGTATTACCTACAGTGTAAGATAATAGTTTTTGCTTTCTTGCTATAAAAACACAAAAGACAAAACTTGTACTTACCTATATTCTTTCATTTCATGATGTATGGCTTCAAGAAAACATACTCTAGATCCGTTTATGCACAGCTTCGGAGAAATTTGCACATACAGTGGCACAGTGGTAACTGAATATGGATCCCATGTATTGGGTAATTGTTCTTTATCCAGACTATCCTTTAAGAGAGAAATGAAAGGAAATAATTAATTAATAGCAACAGTTGACATTACTTAGGAAATTCAAATTGACATTATACAAAGTGCCTCTATAGGCAGTGAATGAAAGCTCAAATGATGTACATTTTACACTTTTTAAAGAATAAAATTTCATATGTCTGAAATTTCTTACTTGGCAATTTCTTTCTGTGTTCAAACAAAAAAATGGCAATTCAGGATAATTGCAAAGGGAATTTTCTATGTTGCAGAAATTGCTAGGATCTTCCTTTTATTTGTGATAAAAGGAACTAATGCGCCTAAATAATGATGGGGCTTGAATGAATGAATGAATGAATGAATGAATGAATATGCATATCATATCATATTGAAATATTAGGTAAGATTTTAATTTGCCCCAAACAAAGCTTTGCCTGGGAGGAATTCAATAAGACCTAGATTTAAATGTATTTAGCCACTGAGATCTTATGTAATTGCTGTATGTCAGTAATTTTGTTATTGGCACGTTATTTTCCACTGCCCCATACTTGCTGAGCCTGTAATATAAACTGGATGTGACATGTGCTACTTCCTTCTGAATTCCTACCCCTCCATGCACCCACTGGGTACACAGGCCTAGGCTAGGGCTAGTAAACTGTGTACTCTTGGCTTGTAAAGTTACCATCCACATATATTTTTCTCCATTTGTTTATGGTATGGCATTAGATGAGTGGTATAGCTGTACACTGCCTTGTTCAACTTCAGGGGCACTGTTAATAGTGTAATGATGGGATCATCACTTACTTCTAAGGGGAACATTATTTATCTTATGTAAGTGCAGCTAGCACACTGGACTGTAAATCTGGATATTTTGTCTCCTGGGTTAAATTATACAGTCTACAAGCTAATTTTATGACTAACATAATTTTTCTTGATATGCTTACGGCATTTATTCCAATCTTGTCCTACGAGTGTTAGGTTAACGCTACGCCTATAGCCTTACTCTAGAGGTACACTACTCTAGCGCACTGTAGTGTGCCTATAGTTAGGCCATATAGTACTTAAAAAACACTGCAGACCAAAACATAGTTTAGCCTTGTCCTTGTGTTATCATCAATTTTGAAATAAGTGAGCTAACTTGCCAAGCTTTCTGGCAATTACCCTATGCATCGGCATGTAGGTTCAAGGTGATGGTTAGCATACTCTTCTCTCAGGGCTAAGACAGAAAGGAGAAAGTTACATCTTATAGAAGGACTATTAGTGGCCTCTACAGTATAGGTGCAGAATACTATATTTATAGGCTACTAAGCAAATGCTGAATGTTTAACCCACAGCCTACTGCTTTTCAGCGTGTCTGCATGATGTCTTTAAAATTGTTAGGTTAACAACAGTAGGCTAGTGACACTGAAGGCCCATAGGAGGGGGGCATACTGGAAAGTTTGTTTGCTGTAGACCACAGAATTTATAGGCCAAGTTATGTCATGCATGTCATGTCATGTTATTTCATGTCACCAGGGGCATGCCAAGCCAATTTATTTTCACCCCAGTCTCAGAGAGAATATGGCTTACTACATACATGTGTTTCTGTTTAATACTGCAAGGATAGCCTATGTGTGTTACTGTAAGTTGGCTTAGGGTGTAACGACTAGGCTAACATTTGTGTAATATACACACCACATTGACATGTCATTGTGCGCCACGCCAGTACAGCGAATTTTATTGAGTTTGATCATCACGCCATACCGCAAAAAGTTTGGCACAGTTTCATACCCCACAGGTCTATGTGAAAACTGTTCAACTTTCCAGTATGGGAGTGGGGGAGAGTGGGTTGAAATGTAAAAATTTCTCCCTCCTCTCACCTACCTTGATGTGTCAACCCCTTCAAATGGCTACTCTGTAGGCTGCAGGCTTGACAGTGACAATTACGTGAGACTGAGACTTCATTCAAATTGTATTAAACCTATAGCCAAGCTTACGAGTTACAATACAATTTGTGTAAATTGAAGCCATTTTGGCTAGCGTTATGTCTAACGAACGTTAGGCTAACGTTACTTTCATTACCTAATTACGGGGCTATATGTAGCCTAGGCCTAATTGCGCATTACTGATAAAAGGGCTAGGCCTAGACGAAGCATTTACCCAATACAACCAAGGCCTAGACTAGGCCTAGCCTAGGGTAACCTAGTTCTCACGTACACCATATATAGGTCAGCAGACTGCGGGCTAGGCTAGGCCCTACATTGCATGGGCTGATTCAGTGTAAGTTTTACCATTAGCCTACCACTTCTCTTTCCAACCCACTTTTCGCTAACTTTAATTGCCAGCAGTAGCATGTACGGTGCAGTACGTTTGTATGTTGTATAGGCGTATTGCCTAATCCCGCTTGTAAGAATACCCATTTTGAACTCTTTGACTACGAAACACGAACTTAAACGTACAATTTCCACCAATGTTTTCGGCCTTCATGGTGCTAAACTTGGCCTTGCTCTTGTGAAGCCTTGAAATGTTCCATTCATAAACCGAAATATGTCATTTTCAAGCACAAAATTCTGCCTGACTTCTTTGGTCAGGCTTTCTTGTTGGTCGTGAGGCCAGGACTAGAACAGCTGAGCCGTCGCTATGGCAAACATATCGTATGACATCAGCGTAAACACGGTGGTGATTGGACAAAAGTGAGAAAATCGGATGGCTTTTCGATAAAAATCGCTCTGCTATCCGATCAAAAAAATGAATCAGATCGGAATACTTCATCGGAAAGCAATCCGAATCCGATATCGCAATAGTGTGACCGTCCTCATAGGAAATCCACTACTCCGATTTTTTCTGAAAAAATCGGATCCGAATCCGAATTCGGAATCGCTGTGGTGTGACCGGGCCTTTACCCGCGATCAGTGTGACCGCGTCGGACACGCACGCGATTCCCTGCACGCGCCCTTTTGTTGTTGTGCAAAAAGGTCATCTTCAGTGCGTTATGCTGGAAATATGTGCACATAACAGGATGTGCATGCTTGCTCGCGTTAGTATGTACATCATTGAAATAGGCAGCCAGTACTAGTAACAGGCGCGTCTACACCCTGTCATTTACGTTGCTATCATCAATGTCAAGCAGTCATTGCGTATCGAGACGGTATTCACAGTGCGGCTTCACGCCCTACCATAAAAATACGCTGGACCACTCCTAAGGTCGAGTTGATTTCTTTCCCGCTTACTACCGTACCGGGGAAGTCATAAGGTATTTCGGAATTTCGCATGTAGCGAAAGTGAAAGGTCAACTGAGGGAAATCTGCAGGGAACGGACGAACTTTTTTCCCTTACCACTGTGGAGCCAGAGGCTATATACAGCCAATGAGAGCCGCTACGCAGACACTCAGCGATGGCGGGATGTAAACATACAAAAATTACATGTACGTGCGTATGCACGCGATACCACATGTTTGATTGTATGCATGTACCGTGCAATATTGTGCAGGCAGCTATCTTCGCTCAGGTAGATAGGAAGCTAGTGTATGCGCTGCATGCAGCTCGTAAGCCCTACAATGTACTTCTGCTCAGGATGGTTACGTTATCTATGCAGTTTAACGATTGTCCTTCGGCTTACAACGTTTAGACTACTGAGACTTATGGAAGGTTGATGATAGACCATATATTTAATTTGATTATGATGTGTCTACAGAAAGTACTTTTTGAGAAAGCGTGGACTTAGACTAGTCCCTTTTCGAAAGGTGACTAGCTAGCTTGTCGCTCTAAGTTACGTTAACGTTATATAGTAAATGCACCGAAATTGACGCTTGCCCCTAGTTGACGCACCTTCAAGTTCCTAAATTACCATCTATTACCGTATCAACGTTAGTGTAGCTAGCCTAACGTTTTTTTTTTAACGTATTCAGCGCTTTGTTTTTCACGATAATGAATCCATTTCAGGTACGTGCATACCTTAATATGATTATTTTTCGAACTTTTTATAACTGCATCCCACCCTCTGTGTGTATTTTTAACATTTAAAAACACTCTAAAAACAACGAAAATCACCTCGTCGTAGTTTGCACTGTCTCGAAGTACTTTTTTATCTGACGTTCGTACGCATGTATAATGTTTTGAGTGCAAAACCTAGGTAGAAAGGTTATTAAACTGTGTTTGTGACTTGACCAAACGTGACGTCTTTCTTAGGTCAGTAGGTTAGGTCAGCAAGTTAAACAAGGTTTGCATGATACTGTACGTGAGGCAGCTAAGCGCTTACCCTGCGGAGCGGATTCTATTGCTCAACTTTTAATCTGGCCTTTGACCTTTGACCTCTTCTTCCGGGGGTTGCGAGAGAGAATTTCCCACCCTGGGGTACATTTCCACATAGTTTCAAGAAAATCTTTCATGCCGTTTAGTAGCAGTTTTCCAAGATGAGGGAATACGCATTCGACCTTCTGTCACGTGGCCATTAACCTTGGTTGCCATGACAACCACAATTTTATTAGTGCACTACACGTGTATCATATGTGTGATGTTTCATGTAAGTGAGATGTTTCCTTTTGGAATTATACTAAAAAATATTAAAAATGTGATTCTTCAGAAAATTTGACCTTTGACCTGTGACCTTTGACATTTTCTTCCGAGGGTCTGGAAGACAAACTTTTACACACTGATGTATCTCCCCACCAAGTTTGAAAAGAATCGGTCCAGCCGCTAAGAAGCCGTTCGTAAAATGAAAAAGTACATTTGGCCTTCTGTCACGTGACTTTTGACCTTGGTTGCCATGGCAACCATATGCTTTTTAGTACTGGATACGTTTATCATGTGTGTGAAGTTTCATGTACGTGGGATATTTCCTTTTGGAATTATACTGAAAAAATACTAAAAAGTGTGGTCTTTCCTAAAATTTGACCTCTGACCTTTGACCTTTTCTTCCGAGGGTCTGCGTGACACAAGTTTCTACAAGGGGATATCTTCCCACCAATTTTGAAAAGGATCGGTCTGACCCACAAGGAGGAGTTTATGGTACAAATTTATGCAGACAGATGTATTTTCCCTTCCATCACGTGACCTTTGATATTGGTTTCCCATGGTAACCACTTATTTTGGTAGTACTAGACACGTTTATTATGTGTGAAGTTTCATGTCAATAGAGGCCGTCAGTCTTTAGGCTCCGCCCCCTTCCGGTTACCAATTTGTGGGTACACAAACTGTACGTGAGAATTTCGCTTAACCAGTAAATGAAGTTGCTATATGTGTGATTCGTATTGAAGACACCGACTGAACATGGCAAACGGCAACGTCGATACTTCGCCGATTTTATCGGAATATGTCAAGAAATTGAAATCAAAGAAGTCCAGAAAACGATATCTTGATAAACTGAAAAATGTGCCACCTGACGTGTGACCCGTATGCTATGAAGAAAGACGAGTGAGATGAAAATGCCGCTGATATTCCGAAAATTCGGCAGTGCGATCTCCATATGGTGCATACACCAAGTCCATACACCTTTGATGAAACAAAGGTTAGCATAGACTGACTGACGATACAGTACCAAAACGTTTTTAGGTCTAGCCTAGACAGTATGTACATTAAAGGAGTTTACACCATGCCTGTTCAAATCGAAATTTAAAATGATTCAGAAGAAGTTATAAGCATAAGAAATATGATCGGTGAATACAGTAATTACTTTCGGGACGTGCTAAAACGAATGCCACTCTAATGCCCATTATACTATGTAGAAATCATGCGAATGCCAACTGACTTTGTTTTGCACACACGATACATATGGAAGGTTAGAAAAGACACCATAATGGAATGAAAAATTATTGTAGGCAATCCGGCACATCGAAGTGGGAAAAAATTAGCATCCGGCTAATTGCATTGGACACACAGGCCTAGAGCAGGACTTCTGGCATTCGTGTACGTTGGCATTCGTTCATCAGCGTTCGTAAATACTGAAATTCGTGTACATTGGCGTTCATGTAAATTGGCATTCGCTTAGGCAATTTCAAATTGCATTGGACCCATAGGGCAGGACTTCTGGCATTTGTATATGTTGGTATTCGCTCATTGGTATTCGTGTAGGCCATATATTGGGCATTCGCTCATTTGCACTGGACAATAAGAGCAGAATCCAGCTAGACTCTTGCTCCATGATTAGACATGGGGGTTAGGCCTACAAGGCAATGACATGATTATGGCATTCCGACTTTGCCATTCGCTCATTGGCTCAGTTTGACCCGAATGACCTTCCAGCATTGGCATTAGTTTTTTTTTAGTGTTCTGGACGTAAATTGGCATTCTGGTTACCGTGTTCCGGTATTCCTTAGATATTTGCGCATTTTCATTCGCTCCGATAAGATCTTTTAACCTTATAGGCCCTAGGCTACTTGTTTTATAAGTATGCTAAATTGAGAATAGTTATTTTAAGAACGACTTTTCTTACGGTACTGAAATATCCATAAATGTGAACTTGAAATGTTCAACTACAGCAGACCTAGCCCACTCCTGTAATGGTTGAGGCCAATTTGTACAAGCCGGCAAGATGCTGGGCAAAGATCCCGATTTTGTTCCCTAACAAGCATAGGTGTATGAATGTCTTACCCAAGACTACTCGAAGGCCTCATGCTGGTTATAGGCTTCCTTAGTTGCCTTTTTCACTTCGTCAATCGGCATTCGTAACCTGCATGCAAATCAATTGGCATTCGCTGGCATTCGTCATTATTTAACAGTGAACTATAGGCATTCGTTGGCTTTTGTTTCAGTACGTCCCTTACTTTCCTTTGAAACTGTGCCCAGGCCTAGGCTAGGCCTACTTGAAGTTGTACTGAACACTTTAGCTATGCTAGCCCTGTAGCTATGCTTTTTATGGATATGAATTGATAAACCATATGGCCTATAATATAGGACTATGAAGTATAATACATGTTTAAAAGGATTAGGGTGGGGGATATACAGCAGGTTTTCAAATTTCTGTCAGGTAGCAATTCGCAAATTTTAACTACTTGTAGTAGAGGTCTGAGCTAATTCCTGTATTCGAGGCCATAATTAGAAGCTGGTGAAGTGTTTCTCTAGACTGGACATTAGAAAGTTCAGCTTCTCTCATAGAGTTGTTAATGTGTGGAACCACATGCCTGAGGTGGTTGTTGATTCACTCCAGCCAATCGTTTAAAGATGAACATTGACAAGTTTTATTGTGACTGTGGCAGAATCTGATTGTGCTGGGCTTTGTTGGGTACTTGGTTTGGATAAAGCTTTGTTTTGGGTCTGCATCATAGGGCATCTTATTGGGCTTTTGCCATCCTCTGCCATTTAACATGTTATGTTATACTATGCTAAGTCTCTTGTTTGTTCATAATAAATAGGCATACAAGGCCTTGCTCGGTGCAGACAGCTTTGCAGAGGCAGGGTGGGTTCATAATCTCAAATTAAAGAAGTGCTATCCTGATTCAAGCAAAACACCATACTATCTTATCATTGGGAGTGTGAAGCATGCACAGACCATGTCGGCCACAAACCTCACACCATGGATCGTTTCAGAACAATCCGGCTCAATCATTGTAGCGCACTCCACATGTATGGCTGGGTAAGTCCATCTTCTTCTTTTTCTTCTTATTACTGTAAAATATACATTTCATTTCCATCTCAGGCAGCCTACTCTAAATAGCTTTACAATATAGCTGCACACTAGATATGCTCTAGCTATAACCCTGCCTATAATTTTCATGCCATTAAAAAAGATGTAAAATAATTTCTGAGGTTCTTGAGACCCTATTTTCGTAAAGGTTGTATTCGCTTGTAAAATTGAGACCCTATTTTCGTAAAGGTTGTATTCGCTTGTAAAATTTTAATACTAATTAATATTCTCTCATTTTTGCAGCCTTGGTGAGGCATGTTCACACATTGCAGCTGTGATTTCTTCAGTAGCCCGTGCTGTATGTATACGTACAATGACTGGAACTACTGCTTGTGCATCGCAGAGATGTGCCTGGCTTCCACCAAGTCGAAAGGTAAGCTTATTATAAAAAGGAGCACCCTTGTGTAAACAATCAATAGGATATTAATGAAAACGACCTTGCATGCTAATTTAAGGGTTTGACTGTAAGAAACTCCAACATTATATGACCACCACTGCATCTCTACCATTCTATACAGGTAGAGGAGAAGATACTAGTATTTCAGGATAACAGTTGTCCAAGAGAATTGCAAATTATCAGTACATAATTTATCCCTCTTTGTTTTCCCTTGCTTTTGTTGCATTGCTACAAACTTGTTTAAGACATGTTATAGCTACAGTAGAATTCCCATTTAGGTTCCTAGTGTTAGAGGTACAGTATTCCGATCATACTGCACATTATATCAAAGTAGGATTGACTGTTTGCATGACCAACAATATTGAATGTCTTCAGAATGGTTCATTTGTGCCTTCATTTGATAGCCTGTTATGAAAAACCCATAATCGTCATTACACCTTGTAAACTGAGGTAACTACCGAATGATTTTATGAAAACTGCTTGCTTCGATGGAGTTGTGGGACAATATTTTCACTGTGATAAGCCTAAACTATGTTAATGATGTATACTTACCAGTTGGCATCTTGGTTTTCCTATAGTTCTCACCTCTGGTTGAAGATATGGGTATTTCGTTTCATGTAAGCTACATTAAATTAATAATAATATCTTGATATTCTGTGCCAAATAAAAACTAAACATTTACCCTTAATGCATCAGTCAGTAGCCTCAATTCCCATCTCCATTGGATAACCTGTTTGACCCCGACACCTATGGCTTTGACTACCTTGATTTGCTGGAGAGATGTGAGAGCACCTTTGATAAAATTATGGTTAGTGTTTATGTTCTCCTCTTTGTCACTTAGGGTGCATTTATACTTGATCCCGAACGCCGGATTAGACCCTGAGCATGTGGTCTGACTAGGATCACTTTTTAAGTGGATTTCACCACTCTCTATGTTTCGACCTTGTGCTTGGGGTTTGATTGGGATCCAAATTCAAGTGTAACCACAGATCGGATTAACCTGAGATAAATGGTGATCTCTCACTTCTTGCACTGTCTCTCTTTTATGTGTGCCTTTTTGTACAACCTTCAGAGGTTATCGTTTTATATACAAACCACACTTCTGACTAGTGGACCCAGCACGCAAGGTCTAATGACAGATACGTTATCAAATGAAACCCATATGAGGATCAACCCACTAGCTTAGTGCATGAAAATCGCGGGGTCAAACCAGTAGCGTAGGTAGGGGGCAAGGGGGGGGGGACAAGTTGCCGCGGGCGCCACCTGTAGGGGGCGCCAAATCGAGATCACTTAAAAATTGTTTGACCTACCATTTGCCATGGGCATGATATTGATAAAGGAATTTCATCTTTTAATAAAATAATGTAATAATATTGACACAATTAAATGTCAATCTAAACAAGAGAAGGGGCTAATGAACGAAAATGGCGATTTTACTACCGATTTCACAGGAATCCATATTTTAAGGCTGGGTACATGCAGCTTAAAACACTCGGAAAGTGCTGTTTCCGGCCATCTGGGGGTTAGCAAAGCCAAAAAGTTTCTTGTACGCTCCGCACCAACAAATGGTTGCGCCCTGTTCAGATAGTCCTGCCGCGCATGACGAACCCCGACCCCCAGGAAGATGGGTAGGGGCGCCAGTTTTGTTTCTTGTCTCTGGCGCCACAAACCCTAGCAACGCCCCTAGGTCAAACCCTGGGCTTGATTGAGTTTAAACACACCTTTACAGTAGCAGGACAAATTTAGGCCCCCAGTTGATGCACTAGAATTTGGCTGCCTTTGAATGTGCTCTTGGCAATTAATATGCAAAATTGTAAGTGTTTTGTTTAGTGGGGTGTGTGAGTTTGGTCTATTTGTGGAAGTTTCATTGTCTTTGCTTTGTCCTGATGAATATGGTTATGCAGAAATATATGCAGACTTTAGTGTAGCATATAGTACTGTATTCAAACTGTGTAAAGCTGAAGGGCACTGTGTGTGTATATTTGGAAGATGAAGGCCAGCAGTTGTCTTTACAGCATCATTACTTTAAACCAACTAAAATTGTACATTTCCAGATAACTACTGATGAAACATCTGCAGTAGAAGCAGCAACAAGGATGCAGTCCAACAGTAAAGTGTGGTTTCTTCAACGTGCTGGAAGGATCACAGCATCAAACTTTAGAAACGCAGCAAGAACAAATCCAGCCATGCCAGCAAGAAGATATGTTATCCTGATGCTTTCAAATTTCAAACCAGAGCTACCAGGTAAAATTGCAGTAATTTCACCCATTTTTTTTTTTAATTAACAGGACTCAGTTTTAGAGATTGCCTGGTGTTTTGTGACCACAATGTACTAAAAATGTTAGGCTGTTGCCCAATTGCCAATCAAATGACAGCTGACAAATAGTCAAAGAATTGTGAATTCACACTGGACATCCATGTTAAACTCAAAACAGCCAAAAACAGCAAAGAGGTTGTCTTATTGAAACAACCCAAAAATTTGCCTGAAGTCGGACCTGTCTAAATTTGTAGGAGCTTGCGACAGCAAATGGCTACTTACATACAGCTTTTTGTTTTTGTGTAATCAGGTACTTTACACAAAATCTATTGAATATATGTTGGACCGATTGAATGTTCTCTTTTCTAAATATCAAGTTTTTTTTTTTTTACTTTTTATTGCTAGCAGGGAACTGCTACGTGAAAAGCCTTTGTTTGGTACAGCTCCACCTTTCCGGACTTATCTAAATTAAATGTATCTACAAATAATATGCTTTCAATTTAATTCAATTCAACTTTATATCAACCAGTGTAGAATATAAAAATTTACAGTAATCAGTATAGAATACAAAGAATTTACAGTAAGTCACAAGACACATAAACAACATTATTAGATGGTTTGTGTTCTGTTTGGAATTCATCATAATTTCAAGTGTTCATGGAGGAATTAAAAAATTGAAGGAAAGCAAAAGACTTGTTTGCAAAATTGCAATTTAAAATACATCCCTAATGCTTGCTCAAATTCAGCAAAAAGTGTAAACCTACAAAAAATCAACTTCTACTATCTTGCAAGGCCTACATTAAATGTCACTCAAATATTCACCAAACCTCACCTATTCACATTTCAAATATTATTTATGGTATGAAGTATATTCTTTTCAAGAGGAATGAATATCTTCCTAATTATTTCAGATGGGGTTGTGATCATGAATCAACGGCTAGAAAAGCCTATGAAAGACATCAAAGACTTGGAAACCAGCCTCACAATAACTTCATCATCAAGGAGTCTGGTTTGATCATCAGCAAGGACCACCCTTACATAGGGGCTACCCCTGATCGACATGTGTCTTGCTCATGTTGTGGAAAGGGCATAGTTGAAATAAAATGTCCCTGCACTTGCAGGGAAAAGCTTCCAGATGAAGAAGATGTACCAGCAAGACATTGCATGCAGTTTGAGGATGGCAAGTGGCAGTTGGACATGCAGCATAGTTATTACTACCAGGTCCAAGCTCAACTTCACATTGTAGGAAGGAACTATTGTGATTTCGTTATGTGGTCTCAAGCAGAAATACGTGTAGAACGGATTCAAAGAGAGACAGATTTGTTTACAGAGGCCCTCAGTAACATCACTCAAGTATTCAAGTACGGTGTACTCCGTTGAACTCATCGGGAAGTGGTAGACCCTTAAACCAGTTTGTGACATTGATGGCATCATAGTTAAGCCTCGCACAGATGAGGAAGAAGAATTAGTCCCAACTGATGATGAAGAAGTGGGTAGACTATGGTACTACTGCAATATACCATCAGTGGATGATCTTCTTGAATGTCATCACAAGTCATGCAAAATTAAAAAATTTCTTATGACCTGCTTGAGAATACGGGTTCCACCAAAGGGAAAGTGGTTTTGTCCGCATTGCCGTCTGCTAAAAGTTAAAAGAACTACAGTTTAGATACTGTGGACCAACAAATATCATTAAACAAAAAGGGCAGGGGAAAAATGATTTTGGGTAAATTGAAGAGAGGATTTAGTTAATTAATTAGATGGGGTTTAACGACACAACAACACGAATGTGTTATACAGTGTCAGCTAGAATAGAGGAATAAAAATTAACTAAAAAGTAAAGATGGGGTAAAATTCTAATAAAATGTCTAGGCAGATGCAAATGCGGGAGTGAAAATTTCTATAGAGCTTACTTTCCTTGAGAAAGCCCAGAATCAGAGAAGGGTCTGTGTGCTCAGATAACGTCTTCGGGTTTGGCACCGTGTAGTACTTCTGACGAATAATTGAAGAGAGGAAGGGGGATAACGGTAAAACGGGATGTACAATTTACGAGACATGCAAAGTTGAAGTTTAAAAGTTTCCACACTTTTAGTGAACTTGATCAAGCAGTAGTGACATATAACATGAACTAGTCATCGGTGACAGATTAATATTTTGAGCTGCAGGTGGCGACCAATAGTCGAACTGCTTTGATTTGCCAGGCAGATTTTGTTTAATTTTTCAGAACGTTATTTCACAAGCTGATGATGCTCTTAAAAAAGAGGACCAAATACAAATATCATACATCGTTTTAGAGATAAGGCTGAGCATTAACACAAAGGAAACTATCATCTATTGTAGCTAGCTATTGTTTTACAGTTCTACGTTACAAAAGGTTCACAGTACGGTAAATAAACAGTGCTGTGCAGTTGTAGTGTACTGCAGTACTATGCAGTGCACATGTGGCATTCATCTACTGCCGACATTTGTCGGCCAGCTAATGCAATTTCGTTCAAGATCCGACCCAGAGACGATGATTTAAGCTGTCTTTAGCCACTTTGGAAGAAAATTATAGTGGGGGTAATTTGGAAATGGGTTCAACTTTCTGACAAATTATGCAGGCCTAGTGCTATGTATTGCTTAAGCTATGCACAACGTTAGTTGAGAAGTACCTCGTAGCATTAAAGTCCATGATAGCTAGCTGTTAACAGTGTTATGATGTTTCAATGTTGCTAGCGGAATTGGTTCAAACTAGTTGTGCTCAAAACCAACAAGAAATAAGGACAAGAGTTATAAACTCATGACGTATATTTCGGTCTGCCTCAGACCTTCTTCAGCTTCTACTTCTACGGACAAATTATCCGTTAGCATACCCTTTCTAGACGTTACTGTGATTTTACACGATAATAAACTTAAGACCTCCCTCTATAAGAAACCCACCGACAGCCCCTCGTACTTACGCTTTGACAGCTTTCACCCTATTCATATAAAGGATTCGATTGTGTATAGCCAAGTTTTGCGTATTATTCGCATTTGTTCCAACACCACTGACCGGGACAACCACATATGGGAACTCGTAAATAACCTTATGGAGCCGGTTATCCTTTTAAATTTAATCTCAACAAGTCACCAGTGCGTGTAAGGTTTCCCGTTCTTCTGCATTAACTTACAAACCCAAATCTAATCAGCCCCCACACATCCCCTTTGTTGCCCGTTTTGACTCCAGCTTAGATCTATTTCTAAAAAAAGTCAGACAGGAGTGGAAGTCGTTCAAAGAGGATGATACCCTACCTTAACAGTTCTAACTACCCCCTATTGTGGCTAGGAAACAACCACAGAACCTTCGTTCCATGCTGGTTTGAAACAGCTCCCCAAACACCTATGCTAACACAAGATGCAACAAACTCCGTTGCCTCGTGTGTAATCATATTGTCACGAATAGCTCTGTCAGGTTCGGCAATATCCTCCTGTCCCCACCCCTGGAAACTGCAAAACTGGGCACGTGGTATATATCCTTTTCTGTGACATATGTCTCACTGCCGTCTATGTGGGTGACTTTAACAATCATAAATCCAGCATCAGACACAACCTCCCGGTTACCCCGTTGCAGCCCATTTTAATAAGCCCGGCCATACCTTGGCCCACCTAAAATGCGTCATTATTAGAACTGGCCTGTTCGATGAAAACGACAGGAAACTTTGTGAACTTAAATTTATTTACAAGCTGAGATCACACCTAACGGGTCTTAATGAGGATTTAGCGTTGTTATCTAGGTACTCATTTGCTAAAGTACATTGATCTATGTGTTGCAATTCACTGCACACTTCCATTCATTACGGCCCGAGGCCCTATGTGCAGCTTTTTAGACAGCTTGGTTCAATTTGTCATTTAGCTTATATATCACTGTATCAGTAGAAGCTGAAGAAAGTCTGAGGTAGACCGAAATATACTTCATTAGTTTATAACTCTTGTCCTTATTTCTTGTTGGTTTTGAGCACAAATGTATTGTCTATATTTAATATATATATATATATATATGTATATATATATCACAGCAGGCCCCATGCTTCCATTAGCAGTTAGATGAGGTTTTACGGCTCAGTTTCTAACCAATTGGTTTGAGTTGGGCCGGACAAGGCCTTTTTTCCAGTTGTGACTCACTGGCTTGTTTTCCCTACTCTGTTGCTTATGCTGAGCACCAAGTACACTGGCACTAGGTTCCATCTTTAAGGTCTTTGCTATGACCCGGCAAGTATTCGAACCCTCCACCTTCCGGCTGCAAGTCGGATGCTCTAACCACTTGACCATGCAGTTGGTTAGATAGAGACCAAAATCAGTTTTACTTTTCCACTCCTATTCAAGAAGTAGTGGAATACCTATTACAGGCAGACGGTGAACAAAATTTAAGATTCCTGTCAGTATCTGATAAGAGTAGACCTATAGTTTTGCGAGTTTTCATTTGTGGGATGATCCATGACTGCATTATGCTTTCAAATGGTTTCAGTTTCAGGGATGTTAGGCCTATAGGTATAATACAGAGTAAATACTAGTGTACAGTACCTGATTTAAGGCATTATGGAAACTTGTGTAGAGCTAGCTAGAAAGGTTGTCCTTACTCAGATATTCCTACTATGGTTTGTGTTACTATGGTAACCCATTATGGACAAAGCGTAGTGCACAGTGCAGTGGTAACGGTGATGCTGAATACTGAATGCACCTTAGAGTAATTCTCCTAACTGTCAAATGCCAGTCTCGAAAGCCATTTGAGACTGGTCTGGAATGGTTTCAGCCAATCAGAATGCAGGTAAATCAATAAAATGTTTATGAATATATAATCACTGCTGTCTGCACTATGCATAGTAGATATTTTTCTAAGTTCAAACAACTACCAATATTGCTAATTCAACAAGTCAGAATAAACGGTGTTCTGCAACAGAGTAAATAGGGATTTTGTCCCTGATATTGGAAGTGAATTGAGTCCAGGCGACAAATATAGAGATTGGTGAACAGCAGACCATGACACAAAATTATTTTCATTCTCTTGATCATGTTATTACTTCTTAGTTCTCAATGACTCTACTTGCTGCTTAAAATTTCAGTTAATAAATCAGAATGCAGAAAATTGAAAAAATGATGAAAGCAGAGGATCCGTCATTCTTCATCTAAACTTAGAATTACTAATACTTCCTGTATTTACTATTGTTTGGACTGTGCGTAAACTTTTAGATGTTCTTGATTCAAATGGGAACACTACGTGCATCATGGGAGATTACAGTATTTTTCTTACAAGCAAGATGGATGTCTGCATATTATTCCTGTGAAATGTCACCTTTTAGCACATTGAACTACTTTTTCTACTTCACTTTTGGGGGGTTTCATTTCAGTGTTTTAAAGGCCTTATTCTCTTTAGGTGCCACAACATAGATCATAACAATTAACAACCACAACAAGATAAGAATATGCCTATGCTGTCAACGTCAACGAACTGATTTCCTGTATGTTACAATATACTTTTACAGTACATTAGTATGGTATTAATCTAGTGGTACCACGCTTGAACAAATGTTGTAAAGTGCGCAGCATACTTGAAATATTTCTTCCATTGTCTCAGTGTCATCTCCTCGATTTCCAATTAAAGCTATCGGAATGGTTGATTGGAGAAGAGTGTATTTCTGTTTAACTGTACCAATAACACGTTCAACATATATGCGAACATTTAATAGTTCACGACTCCAATAAACTTCCTTTTTCTCCAATTGATTAACACCCCTGGTAAATGGTGGGATCTTCACTTCAGCAACAGCAAGTCCACAAGTCTCCTTTGGTAAACCACAATCATCAATCACAACATCTCCTGGTTCCAGGAAGTTCAAAATGTTACTTTTTCAGTTATCTCTTTGTCAGATGCACGACCTCCCCAGCATTTACTCAAAAAAGAAACTGTTCCTTGAGGGGTAATTCTTATTAAAACTTTAATAGTATTATGGTGTTTATATTGGCTCCATGTCTGTGCTCTAGCTAGAAGGTCAGATGATTGTTCAATAAAAACTTCTGTATATACAGTCTAAGATGATTACTTTCTGAAGGCAGTTGGCATACTAAGGCGCAATGTAGGTGGCGTTGGCCGATGAATAATGATGCAGTTTTTACTGCCATAATGTCTAAAATTTTGTGAAAAGTGGATGAAACTATAGACGTACTGACCCTAAATCTGTATGCTAAATCTTGATTGACTACACTGAGTCTCAGTTTCATTAGAAACAGGAGAAGCTGCGGGGCCACTGTTATTTTGGAGTTCGCATTTGTGGAAAGGCATTTTGTGATCAGGGTTAGCAGAGCTGAAAATATAGTCCATGTTTCTATTCTTGTGTAAAAATTCAGTTTTATCTTGTCATCCCTGACGCTATCTTCTGTAAAAGCTGTGGAAGCTACATCACATTTCAAAGCTTAGTTCTCAGACCGCAAGGCAGCATTATCAGCTTAGAGTGACTTAATATCCTCACCAGATAGCTCTGTTTGGCAACCACATGAAAGATTTTTTTACCTCCAGCCCCTGGTCATCATCTACAGATATGCTGAGTGCCAGTAACGAAGTGGCAACTTCATACTCAAAATTTCGCTTCTTCCTGTCATTCAGGCGTTGAAACCGTTCCATGGACTTTTGCTTGTCATTGGACCAACCGACACATGAACACTTGTGTCCCATATGTAGGGTATGTGCAAAATCCGGGTTGGTCTCATTTTGCGAAGGTTTTCCTTTAACGTGTAAATAAAGGGGAAAAAATGAAATCACCAGGCTAATTTACATACTGCAGTGCTGCAACCTGTAAATTACAAAACCTAATAAAGGGACTTCACAGAACATTTTAACCATATCAACAACTCTTTCCTTACTTTCTGTCCTCTCCCTATACATCCCACCCCCTTTCCACACGATTTCAGATACCATAACTCATTGGTCTAGGCCTAGGCTATGCAGGCTAATAACGTGAATTGTAACAGTAAGGCTAATGTTGTCCCTACTGTAACACCGACTTTGAAAAGGTCAGATGATGCAGATAAATCAGTCAGTGGATTCACTTGAATTTATTTTTGATGGGGTTGGGTGGATTCCAACTCGTATGAAACTTACAGCTTATGAAATGACGTGAGCAGACTTTTGAATGTATAGAAGGCTGCCATTCTGAACCGTCTTGTTGAACTCTCCTGATATTAGTTATCCAGGCCACTCGACGCTTCTTACTCAGTTCAACTTCCCTTCCGCCAAACCTCACATCCTTAACGATTGGAATGTAGTAGTAACTGACTTGATTACCAGTCTTTCGGCCATGGTTCACACAACCATACACACAACAGTAGCTTGGTCTATTATTGACACTAAAGCAAACAAGAATTAAAAATGGCCCCCTGCAACAGTGCACAGTAAATATGACATAATGTAGTTCGCGAAATAGATACGCATTTGAGATTGATCGATTGTGGGCTTCGTACGTAGATTTGTTTACGTTGGCCAAGCTTCCCCACAAGATGGTACCGGTTTACGCTATGACGTCACACTGACGCCCTCTATGGGATGTTTCCTCTTGGAATATCATTTTTACTAAATTTGACCTTTGACCTTTACTTCCGGAAGTCAGTGCAGCACCTAGGGCACCTTTCAACCAAGTTTGAAAAAAAAAATCGGCTTCACCGTTTAGGAGATATTAACAAAACAAAATTGGACACACAGTTTAGACGCACACATACGCACCCTCACTGCCTTGCGAGGTCCTGTACAGAAGACCGCGTAAGGAATTCACGGGATTTTCCCATCAGCGGAGCTGCCAGCGAATTAGGCCAGTCGAAGTACATGGCTTGATGGCGGGCTGCTTGCCAAGGCAGTCACGTACAGCCGAGCGTGACACGTTTCACTTGTCCGAAGTTTCGGGCCGCGCGTGAGGAAGAACAGACGTGCGAGCGGCGAGCCTTCGCCGGCTGCTCGGCACCCGCCAAGGATATGTTTGTAAGTGCATGTACACACATGCACATAGCATCCAGACACAGCAGACACAGCTTAGGCGCATACAAGTCGGTTTAACATACAATCTGAGAACCTCATTGTTATCTCCTTTGTGTTTTCTTCCTTAACCCTAACCTTAACAATAGACTGTCTATTGTTAAACTTCAGA